>CM051369.1:12809756-12934756 GCA_028015245.1 Cardamine occulta
CTGCAATAAGATCATTGACCTCTAGCTGCTTTCGAGCTCCATGAGTCATATTCTCTGACGTTATCTGCAAAGTAACTTTATAAAAGAGGTTCTTGGGAAGTTTAAAATCTTTATCTGGCTTGATTTCCCAAAATTTGAAAGCTTGTGCATGGCTTATCGTTGCCATACTTGACAACAAAGCAGCATGTGTCTCTTCAATAAGAGGATTAACAAATGACTCAAAATACTCTTTTGTTGAAGAGAATGTGTTAGGAATCTTCCCTACCTATTAACCAAAACACAATATTTACAAAAAATGTATTATATCTTAATTTTCTAAGAAAAGTTAAAGACTTAGAAAAAAATGCAGAACCTGTCCTTTGTAAAGATTTGAGTTTAGGACATCAAGAAGAGACCAAGAGAAGACAACATCGACTAAGTCTCTTCCTTTGACGATTCTCTCCTTCTTCTTGTCTTCTTTTGCTACCCACAATTGATGCATCATCTTTAAACTCTGTTCCTAATATCTCAAGATCTCTAAATTTGAAGACGTTACAGGAAGATACAAAAGAAGATGAACATATATTAGTGAGGAAGGAGGAGACCAAAGGTTGAGTGTTGGAAGTCCAAAAGATTTGTTCTTTTTCTTTACCCTCGGAAAGGACCAATACTAAACTAATGCTTTCTACTTTAAAATTTTCAAAACATTTTAACCTTTATGATTTTCTGACTAGGTTAGTAGGTTTTGTGCATTCTCAATTTGAATTTATGTTTTTTTTTTCTTTTATTTTGATAATCTCAATTTATTATATTAATATTCTTGTGTATATATGTAGATATTCTTAGAGATTCTTTCATTATAAATTCATATCTACTAGCCTTAAAATTTGCCTGTTAGTAAAACTAATAAATTATTCTTACGCAAGTTTACGTTTGTTGATTTTTAAGATGCGATTAAATCCTAACAAGTTTTGTACAGTATGAAATCGAATTTAAAGTTAAAAAAAATTATAAAACAGATAGTACAATATGTGTAGAGGCTTGGGATTATTAACCAAACGAAATTCGAAACCAAGATTTAGGGGTTAGGTTAACCGAATGGTTAATAAGAATGAACTGGTTGGCATTTTACAAACCGAACCGAATGATTAACCGTGTTTTTTTTAACCAACATTCTTTTAATATTGTTACCCGAACAAGAACAGAATTTTTTGTATTGGTGTTAAAACCGATAATCAAACTAACTCGATTGTTTTCAGGAACATTAGTTGCTACTAGAAAAACCTTGCTAATTGAAATACCGGAACCGAATTGACCCGGTAGCTAACCGAAATAACGGATTGGTTAAAAATCCAAAGCCTAGTAGAATACTTACAACTTGGTTCAGCTTTGTTTCGACCCGGTAGCTAATTAGATGTATCTCAGTTGTACAGTTAAAAAAAGGCTTCTTTATTGTCATCCAGAGACCTTTACAAGCATCAGTTGTCGAAAATGTCTATGGACGTTGACGTGGCTGATTAGAATGACGTATATACATATATAATAAATGACGTATATACAGATGTAATAAATAAAATTCAATAAATCAACTTAAATTTATTTGTTTCCAATTCCTTCTCTGCCCTTTAACTTTTGCTTTTGAACATGTATTTTTACATTTTCTTAATACTAGATTTGTACCAGCGCATCTCACGGGTTTAATTAAAATACAGTTTATCTTTTGCTTTAAAATTTGAGAGTTTGTTGATTTTATGAATAGAGATAGAGACAATCGATCCACTGTGATTGGGATCATCCAAAAGCGACTCTTTTTTTTATTCATATTGTGCATTATTTCTATGGATGTGAATTTAACAAACTCATTATGTAGAGGATATGTCTCAAAATTAGTTGACATTAAAGTAGATGTAATGAGAATTGCTGAAAGAATTTTCAGAATCACAAATAATTATTAATTTTTTAGTTGTACCAAAAAAGTGAACAAACATATACATCACAATATAATACAACTATTGCATGATTACCTTCCTCATATCCTCGACGAACATCTTGAATTTTAAGTCTCGATTTGAGTTATGAATCATTAAAGTCATTCAGAGAGACCGAAATGAACCAACGAAACTATAAGAGGCTGGTTCCTTGAGACTGTGCAAAGGAAACATATGGTTACTTTTCACATTAATCACATCAACCACCTAAAACAATTACATTTTCCACCAAAACACTATAAGCCAGAATCAAGAGATTATACTTTTCCAAAATGTTAAGAAACTTCAAGACATGTGAAAGAAATTGATCACAACAGTAGGCACTAACATGATTCCTCAAATGCATAAGTTATTATGTATATTAAATTCTATGTATTACATACTTTCATTCACAAAGTGCTATTGGTTTGAAGCAACATTTACACTTCCTTTAAAGATGAGAGAGCTCGTGAAGCATGTTTTGTGTCTGCAGCAAAATCATTATACCACCATAGTAAGGAATGTGACTTTGCTATAACGAACTTGCTTGAGAGAACCATCTAGTGTGTCTATAATTTAGCTCCTCATGGCACAAAGACATAAAAATTGTGAACTTCTGGATCAATAAGTAATGACCTCGGAAATTTTTCTACATGCATTATGATACGATCACATGACAATGTAAAAGAGTGATAGGAAAACAGAGCACATGAGACACTTTTATTTGACTATTTCACATAAACGGGCTCGAGGTTTCACCTAAAGTCCATAACGAAGAGGTCTGACTGGTCCTTTAAAAACTTGATATTTCAGCCTAGCGCAAACATTGCTGGAGAGGTCTAGGCACCACATGTCTGGAATCATATCCCAGAGAACAAACCCTCCCTGTCTCGGCCTTTGGAATTTTACCCTTGTATCCCATCAACATAAACTCCATGAGTTGACCGTAATTAGCTTTAGATCTAGCAGGACGAACCACCGAGTTACCTAGATCAAGAAATAACAAATACTTCAATGTTATATAACTACAAAAAGAAACTGAAAGGAGAGGGGTATACGAACTCAAAAGAAATAGAATACTGATCCAAAACATTAGAGTTACCTAGTAAGCATCTTAAATATAGTTACTTGGCAAAAATCTAAATCCTTACATAAACCAAAATTTAACAAATCGAAGGAGGGGCACATGTTTATGGGAAGGGGATGAACTATTTCATAAAAAGCATGAGATCTGAAATCAAATCATTAGCTCAAATACAAAAAAAAAACATATGCTATTAGCAAGTGACACTATGCCTTTCAAACTGATTCAGAGTTGGAAACATATCGAAATCGATAAAATCTTCCTAGCCATGCTTTTCAATTCATAGTTGTGGATCTCAGACCTAGTATTTCATAAAAGCATGGAATCTGAAATCAAATAATTAGCTCAAATACAAAAACCTATGCCATTAGCAACGGTTTTCAAACTGATTCAGAGTTGGAAACATGTCGAGATCATAAAATGTCCCTATACATGGGGGATTGTGGCAAATATTGCTCTTTTCAGAGATTAGAGTGTATACTGGGAACTCTACAATCATATTGAATAACTCAGATAACCATGATGCACTATTAAAATCTTAGTAACAAACATGTAGCACAAAATCTTAACCAACACATCTATCCAAGAGCTTAAAATTGAAGAACCTGAGAACAAAAAAAATAACAACTTACACGCCGGAAAATGCTACAATCCCAACACTGAACAAGGCACCAAACTGTCCACGAAAATGATATGTCAGCTCCATCAAACTATTAAAGGATAGAAATTGAAGAAACAGAGGAAAACAAAAAAAAAAAAAAAAAGAAGAAGAGAAAGCTTTACAATGTTGGGATATTTGGTGTTAGGTTCAGAAATAAGAGTAGCAGTATGAATCAAATGGTAAAGTGAAGCTGTTTGCCACACCTGAAAACAAAACTTTTAACTTTTTCAGACAAATCTAAACAACAAATGTAAACTCCAAAGTCCAAATAGCTAAATGTTAAAAACGCAATCAATTTTAGACAATTTTAGAATCTGAAACTTGTCTGTAAGAAGGGTTTATGGATTAAAGATGTGAGCACCGTAAGTTCCCAAAACCAAGAGCAGCCATACCTATAACAGTATATGAATCAGTACCTTCGTTACAGCATCAAATCAAAGATCATTACTCTAATCAAAAATCTCACGGGAAACTGCAGCGACTTTGTGCAATATCATAGGATCCATTGATTGTCTTCCTCTGAAGCTCTTTCATTACTCTACTCAAAATTACAATTGGATCCACGCTCTTGCCGAGATTAGAAGCTTGAAATCCAGTGGGGAGCATGGTTCGGAGAAGCTTAGGGTAATTCACTCCCTCATTGAAATCATATCCTTTGATTTTTGCACACTTCCCTTCCAGCGATTCACATTCCTTGAAAAGCATGAAGTGAACCGATGAGAAAACACGATCCTACATATTTGATGGATGAACAAAATCCGATTTCTCGGTATTGAGAAGTGTTGAGGGTTTGGGGGGTTCTACGGTTATAAAGATCTTACCGATTCAAAGAACCCCATCACTTAAGTTTTGTCGAAGCTGAAACAATTTCAGGTAAGATTTTTTTTGAAAAAAAGAAAAAAATTGGACAAGTGTTAGCTTCTGGAGTGCTGACATATCAAACCCAGGGAGAGCGCCTTCCCCTTTCATATATATGATTCCATTTAAAGTCTTGAGAAAAGTCATTGTTCATGTTCATATGCATTCAAATTCGAGTGCCTTGATACAGCCATTCTGCCAATTAATTTGTGTTTGTAATAAAAACTAAATTATATGTGTTTGATGGACGAATTTCTAAAAAAATAAAAAGTTATTGTTAGTGATTTTTAAAATTGTTTTAGGAAAAAAATATAAAGTTTTTTGGTTAGAGAAGAAAGTTATTTCTATAGTTTTATTTTCCTACGAAAATAAATTAATTTATGTTTCTTTATTATAATTTTATTATTAACATATTAAAAATTTAATAATATAAATCATCAACACAACAATTTTACCGATTATTCATCATATTCAATATAGCTAAAATTTCTAACTAAAAAATGATTTCAAAATTCGTCTAAAAATTGATATCATTTAATTTTCCACTAAAAACATAATTTTATAATTTCTCATAAAATTAGTGATTCCTCAATTTCTTAAGTTTTATATAATAAATTATTTATTATATTACTAATAATTTAATAAATTAAAAATGTGAACAGTGCTTTTAAATTTGAATATTTAATATTTAATGCATATCTCGAATATTAATTGAATTTAGATTATGTTTGATTTAATCACCAACTAGGATTAGATCCGCACATACGTGCGGGGTTATATTTGTAAAACAAACTTATTTGATATTTTAATTTAATATATAATTTAATTGTAACATGTATATCTTCTAAACTAATCAAAATATTTCTAATAGCTTGATTAGAGGTGTTAAATCATATTTGGATTTTAATTTAAGAAAATCCGGATTATAGTTGCTCACAAATTTGAATTTAGGAAAATTCGAATTAGAATATTTAGGAAAATTTATTCTTTAGATATTTTGTATATTTTATTTAATGTATTAACCAAAATCTACCTATCTGACCCAATACACACTCGGTAAAGAAAGCGGATTTTGATCGGTTTTTGCTAATTTCGATTTTTTTTTTTGGGGGGGAGGGGTCAGTTTAGTCAAAAATTGGGATTGATAATTTTAACGACACATTTACCCTTATTAATTTTAATATTTATTTTAGAAAGTGGATAATTGAATGACAAGATATGTTTACTCGACGATTAATAGTATAGATTTAATATTATTTTTTTGTCGACAAGATTGCATTTCATAAGACCCAAAAATAAGCTAATTACGATTGTAACTGAAAAATACAAACAACCCTATAATTACATTTAAGCCAAATGTGGCCCAAGAACTTAAAAGACACACACTATGGATCTCTCTCACGTGTTTACACGTGTCCTCTGCTAGGATTGCATGAGTTCCATCGTTGACTCTTATGCTGCTTCAACCACTTCCACCGCTTTCGCCTCTCTGATGTTATGATTTTTCATCAAGATCAAGACAAAACATGTAGATCTATGGAGATTGCTTAAGTTTCAGACTAAAACTTCTACAATAGTTACCGATGAGGTTCAAACCAAAGCCACATCACCTCTTCGTTCCATCTTCTCATCAGCATCTTCCAAGAGAATGTTGATTAAGTCTATGTCTTTGAGCATTTTCAGGAATGAGAGACATGGTCTCATTAAGTTAGAATGAGTCACTTCTGTTAAGCGTTTTAGTAGCTGTAGTTGAGTCATGTGTGTGTGTTTGTTTGAGTTAGTTCTTGTATCTGCTATAAAAGGCATTGAATGTGATTGAATAAAGAAGATCATTCATAAGCAATTTGTGTTTCTCTAAGCTAACATTGACATTTGGTATCAGAGCAAAAGCAAAACATAGTGATTTAAGAGATAGAAAAAATGAGCAACGATAAAACACTCACCAAAATCCCTCGCTTTGATGGTCACTACGATCACTGGAGCAAACTGATAGAGAATCTCTTGCGCGCCAAGGGATTATGGAGTATGGTGGAAGAAGGTTATACTAAAACGACAGAAGGAGTGGAAGCGGTTGTAGAGCATATGCCTGGGCATAATAACTGAACCCGATTACCGAAACCGAAACCAACCCAAAAAAATGGTTCGAGTCAGATTCGGTATGCTCAATTTATCCATCGGGTCCTAAACTCATATACATGTGGGTATCGGCTCAGTTCTGGGTATTACCCGAAACATAATACATTAACACAAATATTCTTGTGGTATTTTGGTATTTTTGGGTATTTTAGCACATTTTGGATATTTTGGTATTAAAAAATTTACAGATTCGAGTATTTTCGGGTATTTTTTAGTATTTTCGGGTAGAATTTACTGAATTCGGGTAGAATTTACTGAATTTGGGTATAATATACCCAAAAATATTCGAACCGATTTGTACATGAAGATTTTTGGGTAATAATGTTTTAGACCCGAACCCGAATCGAACCAACCTAAAACCGATCTGAAACTCGGTGGGTATCTATACGGGTAAAAAACTTATCTATTCAAAAGATCCGAACCCGATAGGTTTCTATTTGAACTGGATTCAAATACCTGAATGCCCAACACCCTATATAGAGCATCATAAGATTTTGGAAAATCTGAAGATGAAGGATCATCAAGTGAAGCACCACCTGTTCCAGGCAATTGATCGGGTTGTGTTCGAGCAAAACTCGGATCGAAAAACTTTCGAAATCATTCGGGAGTCAATGATAAAAAACTTTGGAGAATATGAGAAGGTGAAGCGATCTCATCTCCAAACCTTAAGAAGAGATTTCGAGGTTCTTGCAATGAAGTTGGATGAAAACATTGATGATTATTTCATAATAGTGATGTATATCTCCAACAAGATGAGGAG
The DNA here is from genome assembly GCA_028015245.1 of Cardamine occulta. Lineage (NCBI taxonomy): Eukaryota > Viridiplantae > Streptophyta > Magnoliopsida > Brassicales > Brassicaceae > Cardamine > Cardamine occulta. The sequence continues at coordinate 12,817,202 of CM051369.1, forward strand.
TAACGGAGAAGGCATGCCTAACTCAAAAATTGTTAAGAAAATTCTTCAAACCTATACAGAAAATATACTTAGATGGTGGTGTCTATTGAAGAGTCCAAAGATAAAACAAGCATGACTATCGATGAGTTACAGAGCTCTCTATATGTCCATGAGAAGAAGTTTAAGAGGATCAGCTATGGAGAAGATGATCAAGCTCTCAATGTCAGAGGCAAAGGCAGAGGATCTTATAGAGGATGAGGCAGGGGTAAAGGACACTCTTTCAACAAGGCAGTGATCGAGTGTTACAAATGTCACAAACTGGGACATTTTCAATGTGAATGCCCAAATGCAAACTACGAAGCACTCTATGCAAAGATAGGAGAGAATGAGGAAGTTCTATTGATGGCACAAATAGAACTTCAAGGAACGCAGAGAGGTGATGTATGGTTTATGGATTCTAGATGCTCAAACCATATATGTGCATATCGAGGTATTTTCACAAGCTTGGACACTACTTTCACTCATAATGTCAAGCTTGGGAATAATCACAAACTGATTGATGAATGACGTGTATTTTGTTCTTGAGTTAAAGAACAATTTATTGAGTGTCGGAAAAATTCAAGAAAATGATTCAGTTGTGCTATTCAAAGGAGGAGAACAAAAGACATGCAACATTTTTCATCCTACAAAGGGAAAGATAACAGTCTGTTATAAGTGTAAATCGAATGTTTGTTCTGCTTAGTGAAACGTATAGCAAGATTAGGCCTGGGCATTCGGGTATTCGGGTCGGGTTCGGATAGGACCCGATCGGGTTCGGGTCTATCGGGTTTATGTATTTACTACCCAATAAGGTAATTATGAATATTCGGTTTGGTTCCGGTTCGGGTCTTATCGGGTTCGGGTCGGGTTCGGATAGGACCCGATCGGGATCGGGTCTATCTGGTTTAATACCCAATAGGGTAATTATGAATATTCGGTTTGATTTCGGTTCGGATCTTGTCGGGTTCAGGTAGGTTCGGGTTTCAAATTTAAGAACCTTTAAATATCTCAAAAAATGGGCACTCCATCGATTGGGGTATACAATACTCGAATATATTGAAAATCTACCCATACACCCGAAATGTAACCCAATTACCCTAAAACACATACAATATAACATACACAAACACATACAAAACTACAAAAACAGAGAATATAACTCCAAATTTAACATCTAAAGATGGAAGAGGATAGAGTAGTAACAACAAATCCAAGTTACAAAGCGAAGAAAAAAAACAAGACAATGGAGAGTAGTACTTAGAGTAGACAAAATAATATCAAATCGGCAAATCCATGTCTGATGTGAAACATAGAACTAGAAGTATGAAACTGGAAATACATTGATGAATGATGACTTTGTTTTGACTTTTGATCTCTCCTAAAATTCAATTAAAAAAATTAAAAGATGTCAATTTCATGGTTTAAAGTTTAAACAATGTCAAATACCTTATAGTCAAGAGTCGAGACTAGACAATTACCTCAGTCTCATTGGCTCAGTGACTCACTCTAAAGATCCTTGGAATGTTTGAATTCAGGTTCAAACTCTATAGGAAAATAAAAAATTAAACAACAAAAAGTTAGAAATCAAACTTGTAAATTGTAATTTGTAAAGCAAAATTAAAAGAGAGATCAAAGGAAAGCAATTACCTCTCATAAGTTCATCTTCCAACTCTACTTCTGCAAGCATTTGTTGAATTGTTGAGACTCTTTTTTCATTGATATGAATTTTACATTTTAACCATTGCTGGGTGCACATCAACACTTCAATCGTGTAGTGTGTCAAACAGCTTCTATATGGATCTAAAACTCTCCCACTAGTGCTAAAAGCAGATTCGGATGCCACTGAAGACAATTGTATTGCAAGTATATCCTTAGCTATTAGTGATAGAACCGGATACTTCCACTGTTGACCTTCCACCAAGATAACAACTCATATTCTGTACCTTTTTGAATCTTTGGAGTCTCTACATTCTCTTTTAATTATAAATCCAACTCATTAGATAAATTTTGAATTCTTGTTTCTTTCGCAATCTCATCATAGATGTTTTCTATATTCTCATATCCAAGACCATTACCCAGAACAATTGATATTATGATAAGCCTATTCATTTCAACCTTTTCCCCAAATGGATCCCAATACTTCCCCAACTTTGTTAACATAGATTAAGCTTTCCCTTGCAATTCTTGATCAGGTCCTGAACTTTTGCTTAACGCAGTTAGGTTTTTGTAATAGTGACTATCTCATTGTAGAGTTTATGAAATAGAACAAGAATTTGAACCAACCTGTCAACTTCATCCCAATCATCTGCCATATGTGGTCTAATCCTTTTCTTTCCCTCTTTATTTTCCAGAAATTAGTCATTATACGGTTTATCTTCAGTCTCCATCTTCTCAAATGCCAATCTAAACTGCAGAGCTTGTTCTATCATGAGATAAGTAGAGTTCCATCTGGTCTTCACATCTAAAGGTAGGCTTCCCCTTTTAATCTTCCCTGTTTCAACACGCAAATCAAATGATTTGAGCCTATTTGTTGAAGACCTCACAAACTGAATTCCATTGCGAATAGCAGCCACACTATTATCTACCTCCTGCAAACCTTCCCTCACAATCAAATTCAGTATGTGAGTAGCACACCTTAAATGCATATATTCACCTTTCAGTACCAATTAATCATCTCCAATCTTCTTCATTGCTTTCTTAAATTTAGTTATAGCAGAACTGTTAGCTGTAGCATTATCCACAGTGATGCATAATACTCTCTTTATATCCCATTCGTCTAAACACTCAAGAAGAACATTACAAATTGTTGCACCTTTATGATCAGAAACATTCTTGAATCATATTATCATATTCCTTAACTGCCATATAACATCAACAAAATGAGCAGTTATCACCATATAGTTGGCTCCAGTAGTGGTTGAAACCCATATGTCTGTAATCAATGGCTTATTATGCCCAAGAATCTTTTTCATAGCTGTTTTCTTCTTAACATAAAGCTCCACAATGTCTCTTGTGGCTGTTCTCCGAGAATGAGGCCTATACAGTTGAACTTTAGAGCAGAAATGTCTCCAAGCTAAGCTCTCTATGAAAGCTAATGGTAACTCGCCCTATTACCAACATCTCATTAGTAGCTTCTCTAAACACTAATTCAGAAACCTTACTAAATCTAACACTACCACCAACATCAGAAGTTAAACCAGTTTGGACCTTGTCTTTATTAGCATTTTTTCCATGCCTTGAATTCTTTGCATGCCAATTGATTATGGTTCTTCAAATTAGAGGTGCCAGACTTGGAAAGACAAGACAACTCTTTCCCACAGTAATTGCAATTGCACTTGTCTAGCTTTTTTTCCTGTTTGGTGAAGTGATCCCAAACCCAGGACCTTGTCTTCCTCTTCTTAGAACTAGTATCTCCTTCACCTTCAGTGACTCTCTCTTTCCTTTTGCGTTTGTTCCACTTAATTCAATATTATCATTGGGTGGAAACAAGTTGACAAAATTAACAACAAGAAAACGCAGTAATAAACAAACAAAATAATGACGTGACATTTATGTTGTTTGAATTGTCATTATAACAGAATATTCAATATTGGTGACACCTTGCTAATATAGACAATATTATTTTTTTATGAAAGAGGGACTAATCTTTTCTATCGTATAAAGCTATAAGCAATCTCAATTATAATCAATATTAATTGAACAAAAAAAATTCAACAGTACTCTATACTCCATAGAATGTAAAAGTTCAGCAAAAACTTGATAAAGTAGATGGGCTTACACTTAAAGATGCAAGAACCAGAAATACAAAACAAATATTTATTTTTTTGAAGCTTTGTAATCAGAATTGAAAAACATGATACAAGACCAAACTTTTAAATGATTTTGAATAAATAGGGGGGAAATAAGATAAAAATGAAAAATAGATGAGAACAAACTTCTGATTGATTTCGCCACAAGTCTGACAGCAGAGAGTTGATCGGAATGGACGGCGACGGTAAGGACACTGAGAGTTTAGCAGCAAGGATTTACAGGTTTGTATTTGGGATTTAATAAGTTATATTGATAAAGAGATAAAGGCTGGCAAATGATCGAGCTTTGAGATCGAGAAAGTCAAGGAGGAAACTGAATCGACAAAAGTCAAAAACGCAGAAACTAAATACCCTAAGTACTCATAAGTGGCTTTACTCTCGGGTTTATGGGTACCCGTATGGGTATCAGGTATAACCCGAACCCAAACCGATACCCACGGATAGGATTACATAGGACCCAATAGAGTAATTTGGTAGTACCCATAACCTATCCAAACTGGTTTTTTTGGCTTGGTTCCTGTTCGGGTTTTTGGGTTTGATGTTTATGCCCATGCCTAAGCAAGATAAAGGGAGAGATATCTTAAATATAACGTCCCATACAAGGCAGAGTTGTGGTATCACCGGTATGGACATCTCAACTATAATGATCTTCTTACATTACACGATAAATAAATGGTGGTTGATATACCCGACATTAGAAAAATGAAGATCACATGTGAAGTATGTGTAAAAAAGAAACAACACCGAGTGTCTTTTCTGAAGCAGAGCAAATGGAGAGCAAGTTGAGAGCAACTGAGAAGCTGCAGCTCATCCATTTCGACTTGTGTCCTCTGATCACTCCATCATCAAACTGTTAGAAGAGGTACTTGATAAGCTTCCTAGATGATTTTTCTAGAAAAGCTTGAATTTATTTTGTGCTATAAATGTCAGAAGCTTTTCATCAATTCAAGTTGTTCAAGACATTTGTGGAAAAGCAAAGTAGGATGTTCAATTAAGTGCTTGAAAACAGACAGATGAGGAGAATACAACTCCAACGAGTTCAAGGAGTATTGCAAGGAGAATGGAATCAAAAGGCAGTTGACAACCGCTTACACTCCACAGCAGAAGAGAGTCACTGAACGAAAAAACTGAACAATTATGAACATGATGAGAGATGTCTTATCAAAAAACGGAGTACCAAAAACTTTTTGGCCATATACTATGCAGTGGGCAAATCATGTTCTCAATATGTCTTCTACATTTATCATAAGAAATGACATCTGAAGAAGCATGGAGTGGAAAAAAGCCATCATTTGAAAATTTTATGATTTTGGTTGCATCGAACATGTTCATGTACCTAATGTCAAAAGAACCAAGCTTGATGATAAGAGTGTGAAGTGTGTTCTGCTAGGTTTCACCAATGACTCAATGGTATTCAAAATGTTTGATACAGTGGAAAAAAAGATTCACATCAATCGAGATATGATATTCAAAGAAGATAAGAAGTTAGAATGGGAATCTATTGGTTACCCTGTTGGTCAGAACATGGAGTTTGAATGGGAAGATGAACATGAGAGCGCTGAGAATAAAGAAGAAGAATAAGAAGAAAGAGCATAAGAAGTAGGAGAAGAAAAGGAAGGTGAAAATCAGAATGAAAATCCTCATCTTCCAGATGATATTCAAGACAAAAGAATAACATATTTGACTAGAAGAATAAGCAAACCACCAATCTGGATGGCTGACTATATTGCAAGAGAAGAGCTGTCAGAGACAATAGAAGAGGCAAACATGGCAAAAGTTGACAGCTTGGAGTCTAAAAATTTCGTTTACATGATTATTTCATACCCCACTAGTTTTCAAGCAGTCAAACATCTAAGATGAAAACAAGCGATGGATGCAGAAATAAAATTGATTGAGAAAAATTAGATATAGTCCTTAAGGTTCTTCCTCCTGGAGCTAAAGTTATTGGAGTAAAATAGATTTATAAAACCAAACTGAATGAATTAGGAGAGGTGGATAAATTCAAAGCCAGACTTGTAGTAAAAGGATATGCTCAAAAGTATGAAATATACTACACATAAATATATGCGCTTGTGGCTCAAATGGATACTGTAAGGATGATCATTGCTTTGGCAGCACAAAGAGGATGGAGAGTTTATCAACTAAATATAAAATCCACATTTTTATATGATGAACTGAAATAATATGTGTTTGTGGAGTAGCCTCAAAGTTATGAGACACCAGGGAAGAAGCACATGGTTTACAAACTGCACAAGACCCTCTGTGGACTGAAACAATCACCACGAGTTTGGTTCAGCCGGATTGATGATTATTTTCTCAAGGAGGGCTTCATGAGCAGTTCTAGTAAACATACATTATTTTTCAAGCGAAAAGGAGGTAAAATTTTTATTGTTAGCATTTATGTCGATGATCTTCTGTCTACAAGTGATGATGAAGCATTGCTGGATGAGTTTAAGCGCTCCATGAAGGATGATTTTGGCATGACTGATTTGGGAAAGATGATTTACTTTCTTGGAATCGAATGGATGCAAAAAAATTGATAGAATTTTCATATGCCAAAGAAAGTATGTCCATGGGCTGATTGAAAGATTTGGAATGCAAAACTCCAATCCAGTTTGTAATCCATTAGTTCCTCGACAAAAGATTGGCCGAGATAAAGCTGGTGTGAAGGTTAATTTGAGCTTATACAATCAGATAGTGGAAAGTTTAATGTATCGTACTGTAACACATCCTGATCTAATGTTTATAGTAAGTCTCATTAGTCAATTTATGGCAAATCCAACTGAGAATCATTTTGCAGCAGCAAAGAGAATCATACGGTATTTAAAGGCTACATTGGAGTATGGAATATGCTACAAACAAGGAGAAAGAAGTGAGCTAATAGGCTACACCGACAATGAGTATGCATGTGATGTAGATGATACAGAAGCACAACAGGTTATGTGTTCTTAATGAGTGGCGGAGCTGTTGTGTGGTCCTCACGAAAAAAACCTATCGTGAATTTTTCAACCACTGAAGCAGAGTATGTAGCAGCAACAACATGTGCATGTCAAACCATTTGGATGAAGAGAATACTGAAAGAGATTGGTCATAATCAAGCTGGAGAAATGGTGCTGCTATGTAATAATACACAATCAAGCTGTCCAGTAATGCAGTCATGCATAGAAGATCAAAGTACATAAGGGCCTGATACCATTTTCTGAGAGACTTAACCAAAAAAGGAGTTGTCAAACTGATTTACTTCAACACAGAGGAGCAACTAGCAGATATAATGACAAAACCTTTGAAGATGACATCATTTCAGAAGATCAAATAAGCATTTGGGATGAGCACTGTGAACTAAACTCTCGAGTGAGTTAAGTTTAAAGGAGAAATTATTGATTAAGTTTGTGTCTTTTAGCGTTTTTATGAATAAGAAACATAGTTTCATTAAGTTAGAATGAATCAATGTTTATAAGCGTTTTAGTAGTTGTTAGTTGAATCATGTGTTTGTGTATTTGTAGTCGTGTATTTGAGTCAGTGCTTGTATCTACTATAAAAGGCATTAGAGGTGATTGAATAAAGTAGATCATTCAGATGCAATTTGCGATTCTATGAGCTAGCATTGACAGATAAGCTCTAACTTTTCGTCTATCACTAAGGATGTAAACGATCTAGGCCAAAGAGGCAAGGACAAGATAATACTCTCTTCAAAAAGGTGAGGATCTAATCAAATAGGAAAGATCAAAGACATGCACAATTATCCTAAAAACTAAGAACTAAGAAAAACCGACACTAAGCCAGTGTTATTGCCAACATCAAGTCGGAGCTTAAACCAAACAAGTCGGTTGATGATCTCAAATCCGATTGAGAACTATTTACAATTAAAAAAAAAACTTTCTCTCTCTCTCAAATATAGAAATGAGAGAAGAGAAAGAGAAACAAATTTCTGTTAACCGGAAATCGCTTTTCTAGAGAGAATTCTAGTGAACTTAGCAACTACTTGGATATTTAGTAGTTTATTTTATAATAAATACCTAAATTTTTTTTTTCATTTTACCTATTAAACTAAGTATCGAAAAAAGAATTTTTCATGCGACCACGTTAGTTGGTTTAAGTCACAGCTGAATTATTATGTTGTCTATGGTCATTACTCATGAATAAATTACAACTCGTCATTTTTATACCAAGAGTCAAAAGACTCACATATCAAACTGAACATTGAATAGACATATTCGGATGCATATGGTACAAATTAACAATTAAAAATCTGTAAAAAAAATTTGGTGATCATCTTGGATATAATAAAAAAAAAATACAAAATAATATGCAAGTAATAAGTAATATCTAAATTTTGTAATTTTTCTAATAATAATTAATATTGTTTAATAATATGTAAGAAAATATGTAAAATATAGTGAAATTTTATTTAAGAGATGAATAATATGTGTACATTGGTAATTTAATGTAACAGTCAGCAATTCCGAAAAATTTATCCAATCATACAATTTTTTATCATGCAAATTTTATTAAGCAGTTTAGTTTTATTTTATGCAATTATAAGGTATTAGTAATCGGAGCCTTTATTTGGACTACACCGGCAAAAGATTCATCAAAAATACGTAGATTTTGGATTTGTAATTGAATAATTTTATTGACTTTGATTGTGACTTCTAATCTATCTTTTTCAATTTTAAATTTTAATGAGTAATTAGTATAATTAGATGACAGATTTAAGATATTTTCATAAATATATTTTCTCAAATGTTGCATAACAAGAAACATTGACTAATCGTCGTGTAATCGTTCATTAAGCTTTGCCTATCCAATTCAACTAACCCTTTTTTTTTCAATTTCCTTAATAGAAAAGACACAAATTTGCCGACTCAAGTAATTAATCATACTTATATTGTTGACAATCCATTTCCCTATAGAACGATCTCTTCCGAGTTAAGCCAGCGAGTAACTAAAAATACTTCAAAACCTCAACCTCAAATCATCCATGGCGATTTCCGAATTTCTACCAAAAGAATACGGATATGTCGTTCTCATCCTCGTCTTTTACTGTTTCCTTAACCTTTGGATGGGTGCTCAAGTCGGTAGAGCTCGCAAAAGGTTTGTTCGTTCTTCATCGTCTCCTCTAAATCGAATCAAGAACGATCTAGATCCGAAAATTTTCTTGAAATTTGTAAATTTATGTGAACTTAAACTACAAATTTATCCAATCTCATAGTCTGATCTATAGATTGATCATTATAAACAATCTTGATGTAGGTACAACGTGCCATATCCAACTTTATATGCTATAGAATCAGAGAACAAAGATGCTAAGCTCTTCAATTGTGTTCAGGTTAAAAAAGACTTTAAAACCCTTCTTATAGGATTATGTCTTCTTCTTAAACTTGTTTTGATTTGTGTTATGAATATTTATGGTCTGTAGAGAGGACATCAAAACTCTCTAGAGATGATGCCAATGTTCTTCATACTTATGATCCTTGGTGGAATGAAACATCCTTGTTTCTGTGCTGGCTTGGGTTTACTTTATAGTATTACTCGATTCTTCTACTTTAAAGGTTACTCTACTGGTGATCCTATGAAACGTCTCACTATTGGGTTTGTTCTTCTTCTTCCTCTTTGTTAATTTTGAGACATTCTTTTTCATTCAAGTTTGTGATCTTTGTAATCTTTCGTGTTGCAGGAAATATGGTTTCTTGGGATTGTTTGGTCTTATGATCTGTACCATCTCGTTTGGTGTCAGCCTGATCCTTGGTTGAGTTACGACTACAGTACTTTGGAACCAGTTCTTGTTTTGTTTAAAAGGTTATTGTAAGTTGTTTACAAACTTGTATAATAATCTTTGGAGTTTATCACTTTGTTGATTACAAACTTTTTTTAGATGCAATAAATCATGACGTTTATGTAGAATAATTAACTTTCATATTACTCAGCAAAAATCTCAAGCTTTTCTGATGGCTATAACAAAAATGGGTGGGCAGTTTTGATAAAAGAAAAACAAAATTTGGTCAAAGTAACAGTTTTGATAATTTATAATCCATTTTGTAAATAAAAATGTTTTGTTTCTTTTGACTTTTGATCTCCTCAAGATCTGAGTAGATGCATCTGCACCAAGTGATCAAAACTGATACGTCACCTCATAAAAGAAAGTGTTATCAGAAGAAACCGTGGCACAATAACCACTCCGGCACGTCCACTGTTTGTATTATATAATAACTTAATATTATGTTTAGTTTAAAACACGTAAGGAGAAGTGAAACGCATACACGACTATACATGGAAATGACAAACTAATAAGAAGAGAAAGATTTGTTGTGTTTTAGTTCTTCCTATTATTTATTTGAGTTTCATTTACGCAATACTTTATCAGGGCCTGTTTTAAGCATAGTTAGATGAAACATTAGTTTAAGTTCCCCATTTTTATGGGAGCCCGTTTATAGTGTTTTTTATTTATTTATATATAAATAATATTGATATATATATATATATAATATATTCTCTATAATAATAAAAAATTAAGTGTATATTGTTAAGATAAAGAAAGAAATTAAAAATCTAAGTGTATATTTTCTTTGTTTTTGGGTAATTTATGTTTTGTTACCAACTTTTTTTATATATTTGAAACTATTTTCTCTTTGTTTTTGGATAATTTATGTTTTGTTACCGACTTCTTTTTTTCTACATTTGAAACTATGATTATGTTTGATTATGTTTGTTAGGATCTATTTTTTACTTTGTATAGGGTCCTGAGATCCGAATTCTCAGAACCGTCCCTGAACGTTATGAAACACCGGCAAAAGTGTGACATCTACATGCCATGTGGAATGATATATGACACAAATAATAGTTTGTTACAATCTACAATTTCATTATAATATGATAGATTTATAAAACCAAATAATTTTTTTTATGGAATAACTAATAGGGAAATTACTATGGGAAACTGATTAACTAGTTCTCTCACCAGCTGTTTGTGGTTGTACTGTTCATTTTATTGACATTATTACCCATACTTTTATAAAATGCAGCACATCCTTCTTAGATCTAAAGTAACTATTTTTTTAACGGATGTAAATTTGATAGTGTGTTAACATTATACATATCATGTTAAACCATATGATCCAGAAAAATATTGAAAATGTTTACTGGGATGATAAAATTATTAACGAGGTAAACAACTTAGCGACCTAACATACAACTTATGAAGGTGAAATAACTTAGCAATCTAACATATATATGTAAATTTGATAGCGTGTTAAGTTGTTAACATTATACATATCATGTTAAACCATATAATCTAGTACAAAATTAAAAATGTTTACTGCAATAATATAATTATTAACGAGGTAAACAACTTAACGACCTAACATATAACTTATGACAGTGTAGGATATTAATGTTTTTGCATGTTTATTAATATATTAGCATGTTTCCAAAATATATAACTCGTACAAAAAAATTTAACTTCTTAGTAAATTTTGTATCTCACTAAATTTTTATATAACATGCTATTAAAAATTATATCGTATTAAATAAATAAAATATATATCAATCATTTTCATTATGATGATATACTAAAAATTAAAAACATCATTCGCGTTTTATATAAGGTAAATTTTATTTAAAATGATACAAAACAACTTATTTTTTGATATTATTCTCGATATTAAATATATATGATACAAAACAACATATATATTTAAACAGTATTTTGATATTATTCTTGATATACAATAATTATATCATGCTAAGAAACAAGTTACCATTTAAACTATAACTAATTTTCGTCGGATATCTCACCAGAATTACTATCAAAATCCATCTCAGTTTTTCTCAGTGTCAGAACTATGATGTATATCATGTTAATAAGATAATTATCCCTTAAAAATCTAGTTGTTCTCCCTCAAATATTTGATCGTTAACAAAATATTTAACTGACAAAATTATAATAGGGGCATTTTGGTTCAAATTTGCTATCTTGAGTAAAGAGAACTATATTTTTTATCTTATAAAGCACAAGTCACTTCACCAATAAAAATATGCCATATATATGTATATATATATATATATATATATATTTTAATTTAAATAAATTAAGAAAAGAAAAATAATAAAACAATAAAGAAATCAAAAATAACATAATAAACTTCCTCCTATTACTTTTTAGTTCTTTTCTATTTTTCTATATATATTTATTCAAAAAAATTATTGTAACATCCCTAAATTCTCTGAGAGGATAACACCACTCACCATACCACCATCACCATGTTTTCATGTTCTCAAAATTGTTGAAACTATTTCATCTTCCTCTATATATTTAACTCACCATGAACTCAAACATTTTGCTGCTCTTAGAAATTTTGAATCCATAAATTCTCTCCAACTTCTCACGTAACTGCTATGGAGTGTCCTCACATTCCCAAAAAAATCAGAGGTAGTTAGACTGCTCCATGTTTTAATGTGATAGCCAATATTATCTTTCTCTAAAACTTTATTTTAGACAATGCATTTTCATAAGTTATATTTATTGATTTATTTAATTTTTATTCTGTCAACCAGAAACTGCAACAGAGGAAGAGGGTTGGAACCATAAAAATAAATGAAAATCAAAGTACTTAAACATAAACATCTGAAATCAACTATATTCGTCTCTTGCATTATATGTTTGACGAGGTTAGTTTAATATTTTCATTACTTCGTTTTTCCATTCCTAATTTTTCTTGCTTTCATATCTGATCGAATTGCAAATAATTTTTTAGAGTTCAAGTGATGTCTCTGAAAGGAATGCAATTCCAACAGTGTTTTGGCCATAATGTTTTCAAATTTTAGTCCTTAGAAACTTGGTGTTCTTTGTGAATCCGAATCTAGGTTGATCTCAATATAAACGTTTATTAATTTAATTATCAAGGTAGGAAAAATTTAGATAAGTTATCATTATAAGTTCATTTCTTAATTTGAGCATCTCACTTAGTTTAAAAAATTCAAATTTCCATATCTGACTGTTTTAAAGCCACCTTCTTATTTTTTTCTTTTGATCTCTTAATTTTTTCTTGATGCCATATGCTAATCACTTTTCTAAAACTAAAAGTATGTAGGCCGTGAAAACCACAACAAGAACAAAGTCTTTTAAAATCCGAAAGAAGAGATGACAACATAGGAAACAACAATGATGAATTTTGATATTGTTGATTTTCAATAACATTTACATATTACATATTTATAAACATTTAAGTTTTAGTTATTTGGCTTACTTATAAATGTGGTTCATCATTTTTTTCCTCGTACATAGTACGGGTATCACACTAGTTGATAATAAGCCACTACCAAATTTTTTATTTTTTCATTATTCATGGTTATTAAAACTCATTGACCTTAATTAATATCTGACTGATAATTAATCTAGGAGAATAACAACAAACCAAACTCTATAACCGGTGGTTAGGCATGTGGAACTTTATCATTTATTGGCTAAGTTAAAGATGTTAAAATGGGTAAAACATCTGGTAGTTAGGAATGTTAAACTGCATTAAAAAAAGTTAATTCGATCAGAATTTGTAAAAAAATAGCCCGTCAAAAATCCAAATTCACGAAAAATTCAATAATATTGTTATCGGCAACTATTTTAGTAATTTAAGACTTTTAAGTAGTGTTTATTCCATTATTCAACAAAAAAAACATATATGTTCTATTAGTTAGTTGTTTTGCAATTCCAGTTTATAATTTATTTATTTTAATTTTTTCATTTTATTGATTCCGATATTTTATTATGATATTTATCTTACACGCATACCAGTCAAGAAGCAATTTATTAACAGTATATATATATATATATATATATATATATATATATTGGCCAGATTAACAGTATAGATAAATTCTAGAATCTGGTTGTATTTATAATATCACGATCTATTCCAACTCACTTTTAGCTATACTTGAACTTTATGAACCCCACAGAATCAAATATTATTATCAACAGATTTTTATTGCCTTGGACTCTTTCCCTATTTATTGTTTGCCTTTTTAAAGGATTTATTATTTTTGTAGACAAGCCAAATGGGAATTAAAGATTGATTTTAAATTGCAAATAGAGAAACTCAAGCCACCATGTGACTTGTCCCACTTAAGTCCACTCTGTTATCTCCTTTCACTACACAACACTATATATACCATATTTTAAAAATTCTATTCAAAATCAATAGGAAATAATTGAAGTAGCTTATGCTTCTTATATTTGACTGTGATTTTTAATACAAGTTTTTAACAAGGCATTCGAAATTGTAGTTTTTTTTTTTAATTATCTCCAGTTCATATTTTACTCAAAAAGTGATGCTAGATTATATATATACATATAGTAGTATATCTTCCGTGCTACAGACGTGGTGCTCTTTAAAGTTTACTAAATGATATTTTGTTTAAATTAAAATAATTTTCTAAATGCAATATATCAGTATTATATTAAATAAATGTTATTTTGATAGTTATTATTTATAAATATTAAAAAAATTTAAATTTGTTATTTTGTTTTGCAAACTCCAATATGAATCCAGAATAATATCATTAATTCTATGAACATAGAAACTATTGAATCAATCAACTAAATTTAATTGTAAAATCAAATAAAACTATTTATTTTTAGTTAAATACCTTTTCATTACATGCTGAGAATTTATCCAGCTTTATCTTTGGGATGAAAATCTCAAATCTGAGATATTAGCGTTTTAATCTTCTATTTTTTTTAGTTGAGAATCATGACTATAATCTAAAGACATCTTAAACCTGAATGCATCACATAAAATTAGTATGAGATAAAGAAAAAAATGAATATGAATGAATAAAAATTTTTCATATACCTGAATTGACATGTGATGGGATGAAGACGAATAAAAAGTGCCAAAATAGAGATGAGAAAAAGAATAAATTGTAATAATAATGAAGAAGAATAGAAGTTACAGAAGAAGAACAAATAGAAAGAAAATGGAGTTATAAATGAGATGAATAAGAGTTACAAATAGTGGAATTTTTTCTACTTCAATGTAATGAAGTGGAAGCGAATTTAGGAGGTGTAGGTTTTTTGAAGCTAATAAGAAGAATTTGGAAAAGAATAAAAAAAAAAAGTTATAGAAAAAAAATGAAGAAATTTGTATTTTTTTTTTTTAACACCAGCTTTATGAATTATTAACCATTTACATAATCGTTCAGTAGAAAACTCCGTAAACAAGCTGGAGGATATAAGTAAGATTGAAAAGTTATATTTTGAACATAGGCTAGTTTAGCTAATCTATCAGCCATTTTATTTGATTCTCTTGACACCAAGGAGAACGAACTTTTGAGAATTTATCCTCCCAACTATGGATATCGATGATGATGTTACAAATGGAAGCAATATTGACATTTGCCGTGATTGCCTCATACACAAGTTTTCAGTCACTTTCAATAATAATGTTATGGTACCCTCTACACCAACATATCTGTAGGGCATGTAACACGGCTAAGGCTTTAGCTTCTACTGATAAAAATGTTTGTAATAATCGTGCACTGCCAGCGATACGGAAGGAGCCTTGAGTATCTCGACCTACCCATCCAACACCCACATATTGATTATTCGGAGAAAAACTGCCATCAATATTTATTCTTACAAAGTCTGGTGGAGGTGGAGTCCATTGGTTGGCTGTGTTGGACGAAGTTCTACTACTCAAACATGGATTAGTTGGATCCCTAGATACCACCGTTAACATTCAACACAAGTATTTTTGGCTTTTGTTACTATATCAGATGCTGACCACTTTTCCTTATTGAAAATGAGATCGTTTCTTGCTTTTCAAATTTGCCAACAAATCCAGAAAGGCAACTGCTGTGTCTCTGTTGTCACTGACCAGTCATAGGATGACAAAAGAATCTCTACATTTTCCTCCAATGTGTGACTATTACCCTTGTTCGATGAAAGGATGGTATTGGACGAGCACCAGACTGTAGTTGATTCCGGACATTCAAATAATAAATGATTAATCGATTCGGAGTCAGAACAACACCGTTGGCATAAGGTGTCTATAGGAATTCCTCTGCGGGCTAATGCCGTCGCTGTCCCAAGAGCACCATATAATACCAGCCAAAGAAAATGTTTCAGTTTTGGAGGGATATTCGTTTTCCAAATCCGAGTTTTTAATACAGGATTGCCAGCTGGTGGTTGTACCGAAGCTGCTGCTTGGTCTGGTAGATGGTTGCTTAACCAATATCCTGATTTTACCGAGTAAGATCCAACTTTGGTATAATGCCATATCCATTCATCCTGACACGGACTCTGAGGGATATACATTTTTTGGACTGTTGCCATGTCCACTGGAGATAGGTAGGTCCTCAGTTTGTTTTCATCCCATCATTTACAATTAGTTTTCCAAAGGTCACATAATCGGGTATTAGGCTCGAACATATGGTGTAATGTAGGTTGAGGGGGATGAGTTGGTATCCAAAACTATGATAACGGGTTAATGGTGTCTCTAGTGCCAATATGAAGCGCAAACCTTTTTTTAGCAGATCTCGACCATGTAGAATTGATCGCCACCCGAGAGATGGGTGCTTTCCAATATTTACATTTAGTATATCTCCTCCTGAATAATATCGACTATGTAGTATTCTTGATAGGAGGCAGTTTGGGGATTTCAGCAATCTCCAGGCTTGTTTGGCAAGTAAAGTATTATTAAATTTCTCTAAATCACGAAAACCTAGTCCTCCCTCTTTCTTCAGAAAACTTAGCCTCTTCCATGCAACCCATTGAATTTTTTTCTTTGATTCATCTGAGCCCCACTAGAACTGAGAGAGTATAGAGTCGATCTCTTGGCAAAGAGTAGTTTGGATTTTAACGCAATGCATCGCATATGCAGGCATAGCTAAGGTAGTATATTTTAATAGAACTTCCTTTCCACCTTTCAAGAGAAACTTTATATTCCAGCTTTTGGTACGTTCTCGTACCCGCTTAACTATATAATCAAACATTTCGCATTTCTTCCTTGTGAATGCCTCAGGTAGACCCAAATATTTCCCACAGCCCCCTGTATTGGTGATTTGAATAAACTTTCGGACATCCTGCTTTTTTGTCTGCGACACTGGAGAGCCAAATGTGATTAAAGATTTACTCATGTTGATATGTTGTCCTGATATCTGGCTATATTATTGGAATAAGATGCTAGGGCCTTGCTATTTTGCTTATTTGCTTGACAGAAGAAAACGAAATCATCCGCAAACAGTATATGACTAACCTTCTGCCCAAAATTACTTATAGCTAGACCTTTGATATGTCCTTTATATTCTTCATGTCGTAGCCGTTGAGACAATATTTCTACGCAGAAGAGAAAGAGGTACGGTGAAATAGGATCTCCTTGTTTTAGCCCACGTTGCGGATGAATTTCTCCATATGGGGTTCCGTTTATTAGAACTGAATATGAAACCGACTTGAATGTGGCCATCACCCAATTTATCCACACATTGTTGAATCCAAGTTGACTCATAGCTTTCTCAAGGAAGTTCCATTCGACACGATCATAAGCTTTGTTAATATCTATTTTGATAGCCATGTATGATTTTGATTGTCTTTTATGGACCTTTAGCGAGTGTATCAATTCATGCGCAATAAGAACATTATCTGTAATGTTCCAACCCGGCACAAAAGCCCTATGCTCGAGTGAAATAATTTATAGGAGTATCGTTTTGAGTCGCTTTGTCAAAATTTTGGACATAATCTTGTATGATGCATTACAAAGACTGATGGGCTTATAATCACTGACTTTCTCCACCCTATCAAACTTTGGAATCAAACATATATATGTTTGATTCAACCTAGATGGCATGATCAAACATATCGACTATGTAGTATTCTTGATAGGAGGCAGTTTGGGGATTTCAGCAATCTCCAGGCTTGTTTGGCAAGTAAAGCATTATTAAATTTCTCTAAATCACGAAAACCTAGTCCTCCCTCTTTCTTCAGAAAACTTAGCCTCTTCCATGCAACCCATTGAATTTTTTTCTTTGATTCATCTGAGCCCCACTAGAACTGAGAGAGTATAGAGTCGATCTCTTGGCAAAAAGTAGTTTGGATTTTAACGCAATGCATCGCATATGCAGGCATAGCTAAGGTAGTATATTTTAATAGAACTTCCTTTCCACCTTTCAAGAGAAACTTTATATTCCAGCTTTTGGTACGTTCTCGTACCCGCTTAACTATATAATCAAACATTTCACATTTCTTCCTTGTGAATGCCTCAGGTAGACCCAAATATTTCCCACAGCCCCCTGTATTGGTGATTTGAATAAACTTTCGGACATCCTGCTTTTTTGTCTGCGACACTGGAGAGCCAAATGTGATTGAAGATTTACTCATGTTGATATGTTGTCCTGATATCTGGCTATATTATTGGAATAAGATGCTAGGGCCTTGCTATTTTGCTTATTTGCTTGACAGAAGAAAACGAAATCATCCGCAAACAGTATATGACTAACCTTCTGCCCAAAATTACTTATAGCTAGACCTTTGATATGTCCTTTATATTCTTCATGTCGTAGCCGCTGAGACAATATTTCTACGCAGAAGAGAAAGAGGTACGGTGAAATAGGATCTCCTTGTTTTAGCCCACGTTGCGGATGAATTTCTCCATATGGAGTTCCGTTTATTAGAACTGAATATGAAACCGACTTGAATGTGGCCATCACCCAATTTATCCATACATTGTTGAATCCAAGTTGACTCATAGCTTTCTCAAGGAAGTTCCATTCGACACGATCATAAGCTTTGTTAATATCTATTTTGATAGCCATGTATGATTTTGATTGTCTTTTATGGACCTTTAGCGAGTGTATCAATTCATGCGCAATAAGAACATTATCTGTAATGTTCCAACCCGGCACAAAAGCCCTATGCTCGAGTGAAATAATTTATAGGAGTATCGTTTTGAGTCGCTTTGTCAAAATTTTGGACATAATCTTGTATGATGCATTACAAAGACTGATGGGCTTATAATCACTGACTTTCTCCACCCTATCAAACTTTGGAATCAAACATATATATGTTTGATTCAACCTAGATGGCATGATCCTAGAATCAAAGAAATGTTTAACCCCCTCCGTTATTTTTCCTCAATAGTTGGCCAAAAGTGATGATAAATAGCCAGTCAATCCATCAAGACCGGGTGCTTTATCACCATTAATATCCTTTTGGGTTTCAAATATTTATGTTTGATGTACAAGCCGAGTTAGTTGTGCATTCATTTGTGTTATCACTGGTGAAAAGAAGCCTTCAAAAAAATCACCCCAGGGAGCCGTATCTTCACTTTGAAATAACTGCTGAAAATAGTCAATCACAACACTTGATATTTTTTCCTCTTCAACTTTTTCTATGCCAGCCTCATCTTTGATAGATATAATTCGATTTTTTGCTTTCCTTGTTTTAGCACATCCATGAAAAAATTGTATATTCTGATCACCCTCTCGTATCCATTGGTTGCGACTTTTCTGTTTCCAATATATTTCTTCAAGAATATATTCGCAACTGAGATCCCTTTTAATACTTCGGATTTCATCTTGGGATGGCATAATCTTCAGAAATTCCAACTCAAGTTTCTGTTTTAAACCTTTGATCTTGACAGCAGAATTTGTCTGATTTTTTTTCTTCCATTTAGACATCTCACAGCATATACATCTAAGCTTAGAAGCCAATTGGATATGTCTTGGTATTTTCTTCTATTCATCACTCATTGCTTTCTTAAATCCCTGTCTTTCGTATAACCGCTTGTCATAGCAAAATAACCATTTTTTATAGTCGTTTGAACCAGTATGTTCACAATAATAGGCCTATGGTCGGATTCTATCTGCTCCAAACATTCAATCTCTGAACCCGGATAGTAAGAAAACCATTCCGAATTCGCAACCACACGGTCAAGACAGCATTGTATGTTCTTTTGATCGGGTCCAGTTCCATAAAACCATTCGTTCGCCACTCCAACTGAATTTATTTCCTTTGTATTTTAAATCCATCATATCACACACCTCTAACATTGTCGAAAAGTCTCGAAACATGGTGTGTCTCGATCATGTCCTCCTTTTTTCTCTAAATTGTTAAGGATTTGATTAAAATCACCCATCATAATCCATGGTTCATCTCTATTAGTTGCAAATCTTTGAATTCTTTCCCATAACTCTGATCCATAGTGTGGGTCAGGATGTCCATAGACACAAGACAAGTAGAAAGAAGATATTTTATCTTTAACGATATAGTCTACAAGTCGTGAATCCTGATATAAAATAGATAGATCTAGAGTAGTTTTTCAAAGTAAAGCCAATCTGCCACTAAGGCCATGAGGCGGTACAATACATAAATTGGGAAATCCTAAAGAAACAGCAACATCAGCAACATAATTATACGTTTGTTTTGTCTCAATGAGAAAGATCGCGTCCAAGAAATATCGACGACATAACTTCTTAAGACGTCAAACTGTAGGAAACTTTCCCAATCTTTGACAGTTACAACTGGCTATTCTCATCGATAATCAGGCGGTACCGGGCCCGCCGCGCCTCCGTTCTGCAATGGTGAACTTGAATTTGACGCCACAGTTCTGTGTCTCTTAAGGGGGGGGGATTCAAGATTTGATTGAAAACCAAGTGGCCGTGTGACTTCACGTATTATCTCTAATCCAATATGTTCCATAGCAATTAACCTTTGTCTTTTTCTTGGTTCCGCTTCTGTTGGCTTATCAACCGCTGTATAAGTTTGGTAGAAATTTTGCAAATCCGATACCAAAATTCTGCATCCATTGACAAGTACTTCTATTGCAGACAAAGCCAGAATTCCTTGAGTAACAGGTTGAAGGGCACGAGAGTTTGATGGCGGGATAGAATTAATGGATATCGCTGGGGTAAGATTCTGAACCACAGATCCATTATCCATTGGTACCATTGCTTGTACATTCTCATCATCTGGTGGTGGATGGTGTCCCATTGCCGCATCTTCCTCTGGAATAATACATTCCGAGATGTCATGTTGAAGGGAATGGCAACGGAAACAATGATTCCATAGTTTCTCATATCTGAAGGTGATCGTTGCGTATTCACTTCCAAATCTGTAGCGTTACTAAAAGATCAGCAGCCTATCAAGCGGCCATCGAATACAAACCCAAGCAAATGTTGCATTGCCACCAAGGAGTGTCTCATTGTCAGTTTCTACCACTTGGCCCAAAGACTCAGCGATGAACTGGGCCATCGCAGCAGACATGAATTGGAGTGGGATATCACAGATGCGGACCCAAAAATAAATACAGTTGGATTCTCATTGGCTATGTTTGAAACCCATGGTTCCATAGCCACCATTCAGTCATTAAAACTCTAAGGCCCCTGACGTAGAACAAGTTGTAGTGCTTCATTAGAAGGAAACATGAACTGAGCACGTCCATGTTCAACCACATGACCTTGAACCGTAGTATCCATTCCCCATAGCCGTGGAAAGAACCTAGCCAAAGCTTTCAAATTCTGACAACGTGGATTCGCCGGCCTAATAAGAAGGCTAAACTGTGATACACGAGTTGCCTGATCACACAATTCAATAGGAACTTCAATGTCATTGGCACCATTATGACCGTTTGGATTCATGATTGCACCGTTTCGTGGATATTCAAGGAGAAGATGATTCATCAATTTGATCGTGTTGGAGAGATAATAATGTAAGTGATTGTGATCAGAGATAAATATAGCCGTGAAAGTAGCAGTTTAGAGCCAGATTTTTGTGGTAAAGAAAAAGTCGCCGGAAAACAGGAATAATTATCGTAAAAGTATAACCGATCCATGGCGGTTTTCAAATCATCATAAGCGACCATATCAGCCAGACGGACCGACGCCCGAAACCATTGGAGAAACGCCGGGAGGATTTTTCATAGAGGAGAAAGATCACGGTTATGACGATGACGAAGAACCGACACAAAGAAAGAGAGGAGAGAGAACATAGCATTTTTTTTAACTTTTCCGATAGATAAAAGATATGTGACTGGATCACACTTTTAGTTAACGTTGTGTGATATCTATTCATTTTGCATCATATTTACATTGATTTTGATCATTTTTTTTTTGCATTTTTCCCATCATTTAGTGTTGTAAATATGCACTTAAGTCTTACATTCGGATGTGTTATATTTTTGGATCATATATTGCCATTTATAACATATTACATATCTTTTGAGTCTTTTTTAGGTGATTGTGAGAAACCACTAATGTTAACTTCTGCATCACTTCTTAAACTATTAAAATCACCTCATTTTATGTCTCCATCACTACTACCTACACTGCCTGAAGGATTTACCTCTGTAACAATCGGTCCTCTCTTAATTCCACTACTCCATATCTTAGCCTTAACTTCTTCGACCTCTGCCAAAAATTCTTCGTCCTCAACAATAACCGGATAAGACTTAAAACCAGCGCTTAAAATAGAGTCTAACCCACTTCCCCCTTTCTTACCCAAATATCCTTCAACCGATTTGTCTTCCTTTCGCTGTCTTTTTGGTCCTACTCCAAACTTCGCAAATATACTCATCTCCTTATTTCGTTTATAGAGCCTTAAGAAATAGTTCAGAGCATCGTTGGTGGTTAGTTGGTTACAAGAACAGGTGGCATTTTCCGGCCAGTAGGAAACTGTTCGTCAACCAGTTGCTTAACTCTACACTTCTAACATTGGCCCCAAATTCATTACGGATTACACTTCAAACTCAGAAATAGTTACACCTTCCTCAACTGGGACGTTCCTCGAAAGTTTCCCTTTATCAATCACAAAGTTCCATTCACCGTCGAAGGACACTTCCAAAGACCCGCATATTACTAAACAATGATAATTATTATCCATGTTCGAAATAAATTTGTAACCACAGATTTGCCGAACAGAGGGAGATAACAACCTGGCTCGTCTTGTTATGTAATAGGGAACACATCCATAACCTTACTCATATACTCGCCGCGTAAAAACCCTAGGCCAACCACGATCCAAGACATCCATAACTTTAATTCAATCTACATCGCCGCGTACGAAGTTCATCCAACGCTTAAAAATAATTCTTGTACTTTCCAAAGCTGATCGTCAGATTTTATTAATTGCTTTTAAATCCAACGACCCACAACACACCTCATCTAACTAGACATTTCCGATTTTGGTTCAAATGAAACAGCTTCCCTCCAGATCTGGTTTGTCTTTAAACAGTTTCTCAGGGGTAAAAATGTCTCATACTCACTCAGAAACTTTAAAAAAGTTCTTTGGTGAGAAAAAATATCTTAAAAAACTCAGAAAAAGAAAAAAGAGTCATAGTGTAAATAATTTTTTTTTCTTATTCTCATATTATTCTTACATTATATATGCGCAAATTGTATTTATAACCAAAGTAAGTTGACAAATTTACCGGTTTAGATAAAATAATAATATCTTGAGAATGGATATTCATTTCTTATTTTATAACATACTATTGTTTCTTTCACATATAACTTTAAACAGAAGGGAAAAACATTTTCGCCAAGACTCTTCCCAAGTGGTTTACCATATCTATTTAGCTTTTTCAAAACAGTGAGATTCGATCGATTCTAAATATAATGACATATAGATTACGCTAATAGAATAAATTATAAATTAATTCGAAATCTTAAAACATTAGCTTACCTCTCTCATATCAAAATGTCCTGAATTTAATTTTAAGAAATCAATCCGTCAGCATCCATTAAAAGCATTAGTTTATATATATGGGATTAAAGTGAACTTAAATCAACCACCCATTATAAATAAAAATATTTCTATTCATCATAATAGACAACGCATAGACATCGACATCAAATTTTGTAACGTCTGTTTACTATAATAATCACACACTTGACAAAATGAATAAAAGTATCCAAAATGGAAAGAACATAATGACGTTGTTGACCAGAGAACAAAGCAAAAATAGGGAAGGGTAAAATCGTCATTTATTACTTGATGGTAAAAAATCTTAATTCGTCGGCATTATATAAAGGAGCTAATCTGCTTTGTGTTGTTGTTACACATAACCCTTTCTTGTTCGTTTCAGCTTTTCTCTCTCTCATGCGTCTCGTCTTCTTCTGAATTTGTGACACCCAAAAAAAAAAAAAATTTTAATTGAAGAGAAAAAAAATGCTCAGATCACGGAATTGTAATATCTCCGCCGCGAACGACGCCGTTATTTCTTGTCGTCTTTCGATTTCTAATCTCAAAGTTTTATTCGTTTTTGAATCCTCGCCATCAAATAAATCGATTAATCGTTTTTCCGATAAGCTTGTCCGTTAAGCTTATTCGTCGTTGCTTCTCCTCCAATCTCTACAGATTTTCTAATTTTCCTCTTAAATCTTCATCCATAATTCGATCGTATAATTGAATTTGAAACTGCGCAATTCGTTCACGTATTTCGGAATTTTCCTCTGTTTCTTTGCAACAAATCTTCAAATGGATAAGAAGATTTCGTTTCCAGATGATCTTCCTGAAGGTAAATCACGATTGTTCTACTTCTTCATAAAGCTTTTACGATTATGCATTGCGATTTTGGAAATTCTCTGTATTCGAATTATCAGATAGATTTTAAAGATTCATTAGCGAAATAGAATTAGATCTATCTGTTAGAGTTCTTCTTTTTGAATATATATGTGGATTTACAATGTTGTATGATGCAGGTATATAAGAATCTGTATGAGTTCTCAAATTTTGTATGAAATTGTTGCAGAGCAAGAATTATGGATTCTAATATGTGTTAAATCTTTGAAGCAGGCACAATCTCTACGCTTATACAGAAGCAGAAAAATGTGCAGCCTTCTGTTATTGTGATTGGTAGTGGTATATCAGGTCTTGCTGCTGCTAGGAATCTCTCTGAAGCATCTTTTAAGGTAATGATACATTGAATTTTTGTTTTAACATGTAATTTTAAGGTATTTATAAGCTAAATCTTTGTTTTGTGTAGGTGACTGTTCTTGAATCACGCGATAGGATTGGTGGTCGTATTCATACGGATTATTCCTTTGGCTGTCCTGTTGATATGGGAGCTTCATGGTGAGTTTTGTTCATTCATCTTTCAAATTTTATTCTTGTTTGGATAATTGGAAAAGTACATGAGATGCGTACACCTAATTAAATAGAATCTGTTTTTATGAGCCTTCTAACTCTTTCTCAAACGATGTTTAGGTTACATGGAGTCTCTGATGAGAACCCATTGGCTCCCATTATACGCCGTCTAGGGCTGACTTTATACCGAACTAGTGGGGATGACTCCATCTTGTATGATCATGATCTAGAAAGGTTAACCTTTTCCTGCCTTTATATCTGTATTTTTATATGATAGTCCATGGTGTAGCCGTGTAGCTCTTGTTTGCCCTAAGGTTTACACCAATAGGGTGGTCGCTGCTAGATCTTATGGTTTCACTTAGTTCATTCAAACGTGGCAATGGTATTGTAGTAGATGGAGCTCAATCTGATACCTGACCTAAATTATAATTGTTTCAAAACTGAATGTACTTGATCAAGCAGGGAAGACTTGTAGACTGATTTTAAAGCCTGTGAACATTAACTTGAAACATTCCTAACAAGAATTTGGCTTTCTTTTTTAGTTATGGACTTTACGACATGCATGGGCATAAAATTCCACCGCAGTTGGTCACGGAAGTTGGAGAAGCATTCAAGCGAATTCTCGAAGAGGTAGTCTTCGCATTTACTAATATAATTTTTCTAATTACCATCCTTTGTCTCTAGAGAATTTGACACATGCTTACTTCCTTTTTAATTCCAGACAGAGAAAATAAGAGATGAAACTGCCAATGACATGTCTGTTCTTCAAGGAATATCTATCGTCTTGGATAGAAATCCAGAACTAAGGTACCAAGAGCAGTAACATTTTTACTTCTTATATTTATATGTATATCGAATATAACATGTGTTGTTTTCTTGTATTATCTAGGCTTGAAGGAATGGCCTACGAAGTTTTGCAGTGGTACATATGTAGGATGGAGGCATGGTTTGCTGTAGATGCAAATTTGATTTCACTCAAATGTTGGGATCAGGTAAGCATGCCATTTTAATCTATATTTGGCCTGTTATGCGTAGTAATGATATGATCTGCAGAAGCAAAAAGCTTTGGATGAAATATGGAAAGCTCAAAATAGTTTATTGTTGTGCAGGATGAATGTCTTTCAGGTGGTCATGGTCTAATGGTGCAAGGTTATGAGCCAGTGATCAGAACAATTGCAGAAGACCTTGATATTCGCTTGAGCCATAGGTAATTCAAATCAATCTCTGATGTGGTGACACATTAACATTCAGTTCAGCTATCTTACTTTAACGTAATCACATGTACTTGGAATTTGATTCACACAGGGTTACTAAAGTATCTAGAACATCAAATAACAAGGTGATAGTCGGAGTCGAAGGGGGAACCAATTTTGTTGCCGATGCTGTTATTATCACAGTTCCCATTGGTGTCCTCAAGGCAAACCTGATTCAATTTGAGCCAGAGCTCCCACAATGGAAGACCTCTGCGATATCAGGTCTCGGCGTAGGCAATGAGAATAAGATTGCTTTGAGATTCAACAGAGCGTTTTGGCCCAACGTGGAGTTCCTCGGGATGGTGGCACCAACTTCTTACGCCTGTGGCTATTTTCTGAATCTTCATAAGGCAACAGGCCATCCGGTTCTTGTTTATATGGCTGCAGGGAATCTAGCTAAAGACCTAGAAAAGCTATCCGATGAGGCTACAGCAAATTTCGTAATGCTACAACTTAAGAAAATGTTTCCCAACGCACCTGACCCAGTAAGCAGTCATTTAACTCTATAAATTTCTTTTCATATCCTTCTTATTGCACAATGAAGATCATATATTTGTTGAAACCAAAACAGGCTCAATATCTAGTGACACGGTGGGGATCGGATCCAAACACATTGGGATGTTACGCATATGACGTAGTTGGGATGCCGGAAGATCTGTACGCGAGGCTAGGAGAGCCGGTAGATAACATATTCTTTGGAGGAGAAGCTGTGAACGTGGAGCATCAAGGATCCGCTCACGGAGCTTTCTTAGCAGGAGTCACGGCCTCGCAGAATTGTCAAAGGTATATCTTCGAACGACTAGGGGCTTGGGAGAAACTCAAACTTGTTTCTCTTATGAGGAATAGTGATATTCTCGAAACTGCAACTGTGCCTCTCCAAATCTCCAGGATGTGATTGATTTACATAGCTCTCGCTTTCTTTATTTTCCTAGTCAAGTTTTCTTGTGTGTCGTCGTCTGCTTAACAGACAAAACAAATAAAGAAATATTCACGCTTATGAATTGTGAAGTCTTTCGTTTTTCTTTTCCTTTTATATATCTCTCGATGAATTGACAATTGTTTATAATTCAAATGACCTAAACATAGTATCAAATATTTCTTTTTGTTCATCAACTGATTTTAGGAAATAGAGTTGAAAGAATCCAACAAGGTAGATACAACATATTTACATATATGAATTGTCGGAGGAAAAAAAACTCTCCTTTTTCACCAGCGTCGTAGAAGAGCTTCTCTTTTTCGGTTTTTATTTTTGACTAAATTCTATTATACATTTAGGATCTTTTTATAATATTTTACTACTCTTTTTTAAAAATAAACTTGTTTATATAGTTTAAATTAGAGATATTATAATCTTGCACATGCCCTACTAAATGAATTAATCCGACCTGGTCTATTAAAAAACTTAGTGAACGAGCTGTCCAACTACTACACTGATCTAGAGTATAAGTTGGGCCGATTTTGATCCGGATGATCCTTTGTTATCAAAAGAAAATAGAATTAAAAAAAACATAACACACCATAGACTAAAGCGTTTAAATCTGTTTATTGATAAAGAAATTAGAGCACAAGACATAGTCCAACATTACGTGACAAACAAGCCTATATGATATTAGCACATGTAATTATGTTTCCCAAAGTGCAATCTCTATCTCTCCTCATTTTCATCTCATAAGAAAACATTTTGATTATTCTTGATACTTGCAAATAGATTTGGTTTTTTCCCTTTTTTTTTCTTTTGCTATTAAATAAAGTTCAATTGAGCTTGAATCTATCATTGTTAGAAATATCCACAATAAAAATGCCCAAAACCTTACATTTATACAAAATATAAACAGAAATATATTAAATAAGATATATGATTAATTCAATATATATATATATATATGTATATATGAAAAATTCATTTAAAAAAATTGTTGTTCAAAGTGACTTAAAATCATATAGTACTATTTTAGGGCCTAAATTAGAATAAGCTAAGGAATGCCTGGAGTCTCCGATAGAATAGGTTTTAGAAGATTTCATTTTTAACACCAAAATCTTTTTCGACAGAAGACAAACAAATTAACTTTTTGTCACGCTTATGTGGGTTTGTTTTGTTTCATTTTGTTCGAACTGGTTATCTTGGTACATAAGTGATTTAATGTGGAATGAACAACTCTAATTTATTTGTAATCGGATTACAAGTAACTATGTAATCTCTAGTATTATTTAACTGACGACGTATACATTTTGTAGGACGTGTTGATTCTAAAAAGATCATAAACAATAGTTTTATACTATTATATCTTATCGGTTTATGTGGAACTCTTTTGCTTGAAGATCACGGAAATGATGCAGGAGGCCTTGGAATTTGTCTACAAAGCTTCTCACTCAGTGCCGTAACTTTACTTTCGATATTAGATCCACATGGTCGAGAGGGCCATGAAGGTATACTGGGGGGTGGTTCACGTAGCACAGCTGCCACTCATGAAAACAAATTAGTTTATGCAAATTGAAACATGACAATATTTTACTTATTTTTTTCTTCCTTTGAATATATCCAAATACTATTTTTTTTGATAAGCTAAGATTATTTTTCTTTAAATTACTATTATTTGTAATTTTGCATAAAAATAGAAAAATATATGATTTTTTATTTGATTAGAACATGAAAAACCCGGCGGACTGGTCCTGAAACTACATGGAGAGAAAAAGATGGCAATATGATTAACTAAATTGAATAGAAAAAATGGGTTAACCCAATCCACTAGTATTAACAACAATTAAAATCTCTAGCTCTAGCTAGAGAATTTCTTTAGATAACCATCAATATACTTTTGATACAAAAAAATCAATAATATACTTAACTTAATGATTGATTATATGAAAAAGATTTTTCGAATAAGAGACTGACCTACTTGAGGGAGTCTAGCCTCCGTGACACGAACCTGAAATGATAGACATAGAAATAGAAGTGTAAGAAGAAGCAAACTTAGAAGAAGAGAAGATTGTGTTGTTTTCATCATTATCGTTGTTCCTCTTCCACATGTCGACCAGTTTTATGATATATACATATGTTGAAATTTTTGGAGTAAAAAAAAGATCAAACGTATAGCCAATAAGTATAGTCATAAGTCAAACTTTTCGTTCGACGACCTTTCTTTGGCTAAGATATAGTTATTAGGTACATCAGCTGACAATAAGTATAGTCATAAGTCAGACTTTTCGTTCTATGACCTTTCTTTGGCTAAGATACAGTTATTAGGTACATCAGCTATCACTGTGTATGAAACAAAAGATTTAAGAGTTAATTTGTGTAATGGGTAGTTTTTTTTAAAGCAAGATTTAATCACTTGACGACAAAAATAAATAAAAGAAAAGAGTGAAAAGAAAGACTTTACTAAAAATTAATTTTATTAAAGTAGATAGGTAAAGGGCTTCATAGTATTTTGGCTCTCAATATAAACCCATATTAGTATCAAAACATTCATATACAGTATAAACTTTATAAATTAATAAACACTATAAATTAATAAAATTTATTAGTTTCAAGTCGGAGTGGTGTAAAACTGAACAAAATTTGTTAAGATAATAAGATAATAATTATTTTACAATCTCTATGTAAATATATGGTTCCATTAATAACATAAATTAATAATCATGTAAATTTTCATATACATGTATATATATATATAAAGACAATATAATTTTTTTTTATGAATTTATGTTAAAACTCATAAATAAATTTTCTTATATAAGAAAATATTATGTTGTATTTTAAACTATATTATTTTTATAATGTAAATAAATGTTTCATAAAATAAAAAAAAAACTTTTCTATGATTTTTAAATTATAAATATGTATATTTTTTATTTCAATAGTAGTATAGACTGTTTAAATATAACAATTAATGTTACTAATCATAAATTTAAATTTATGTTAATTTTTTATATAAGTGAATTCATATATAATCTTTGTTATTTATTATCAAAATAATTTTTTTTTTAAAAAATTTTAAACTTTCAAGTCTAAAACTATTAAAATTTATAACATTTAATACATTAATTTTATTTAGATCAAAATTTTTTAATTTATTTACTTTTAATTTTTGACAAAAAATCTTTATCAATTAATATCACTAGAAATTAATTAAATATCATAGTCCCAACATTATTAATTTATAGAGATTTTACTGTAAAAAAAAATTAGACTTTAAATGTCAGACTTTATATATAGAAAATGTTACATAATCGGACCCCCTAAATATTGATGGGCCCGAGGTGAAGCATTCATTGCAACATATCTTATAGTAAAGTACTTACTTATTATGGTTCCGATCATTACATTAGCTCTTCGCCCATCATATTATCTTATATCAGCTGGATGGCCTTGGAGAAAGTCGCATTATTAGTCTTGAACACAAGCCGGTTAAACAAAAGTGGTGGACCGATTAAGAAGAAATGTGAACTTTTTTTTTTTTCTTGAAATTTTAAATTTATTGCTCAACAAAAATATTTATTTACAAAGACAAAGAGATTAAAGCAGATAAAATACAAAGAAAATACTTATGAACATGAGATGTTCTCGACTCATATATTTTATATGTTTGTTATTCAAAATCTCAAATAATATTTAGTTTTAAAATGTATAAATTTGTATTACATATTTTCTAAAAAGTAATTCTTTAGTATAAATTTGTATTACATATTTTTAAAAAAGTATTACATATTATAAGTTTGGTATTCCATATTTTCTAAAAAGTAATTCTCTAGAAGTATTTTTTGTGTAACTTTTAATGACCCTAAACACAAAATAAATTAGTGGTCTTAATCGGTTAATTAGCCTATTTGTCTTCTGAACCGAATCTGTTGGACAATGTCTCAGTGAGTCCGGAGGAATCGAATGGCCCAATATTTTCCAACATGTGGTACAAGAGCAATTCACAACACATCCCAAGATTTACATCAATAAGACGAACTCACTTCTAGATTTTCTTTTTTCACTTGGTTCATATTCTTCTAAACGTGGCACATGTACGTAATAGATGGAGTTCAACTTCAATCTGACAGGTGACCTAAATTATTTATTAATCTCACAAACATACAAAAAGAGAGGAGGTGTGTGAGCATGTGTTAACAAAGGAGATAATGACATGTTCAAGAAACCAAACAAAACCGAGCATATGCGACTGCAAGAATAATGAGATTTCAACTTTCTTGATTCTTGATTTGTGATTTTTTTCAAGGTGGAGCTTAAGGATCTGTAGCTGATGGCCTTCTAGGGATTCTTTTGCAAGGCTGTTCTGTCGCAGTCGCCTCGAAAGCTTGGAGACTACCACTTCCACACGTTGAAGAGGGTGGAGTGGATCTTGAAGGAAGCGAATAAATGCGAACTTCACACATTAAAAGATTACATGAATTAAAAAATTACTAGATGAGACATCTTGTTTCTTACTAAAAACTTTCCGAGAAAATTTGAATTTTCTTGTTAAGAAAAATTTGAATTTTTGCAAGACTAGAATAAAAATTAGTTAGAAAATAAATTTCACAAAATAATTAATATAGTATAGAAAAGTTAAGTGGGTAAATAGATACTGACCTACGTGACGGACTCTAGCCTTCGTGAATCCAACATGAAAGGATAGACATATAAACATAAGAAGCAAACTTAGAAGAAGAGAATTTTGTGTTTTCTTTACTGCCATTGCTACTCTTTTATCACATTTTGACCAGTTTTAGATTGTATATATAGAAGATTGAAATTATTAGAGAAAAGAATATCAAGCATGTATTCATTTAATACATTTCACATTTTATGTTTGTTTACAATAACGCGGTTTTGTGCATAAGCTGTGGCAGTTCTTTATTCGTAATTGAAGACTTTAGTTAAGTTTGAATACATTATATATATATATATATATCCATTAGTCCACCAGTCAACACAATAATAAAACATTAGTTTACATACACCAATCACGATGTAAAAACTTCTTTTAAATTAAGATGTTTTTATAAAGGTCAAAGAAACTAAACAACAAAGATGGAGACGGTAGTACTCAATCTCTAACCTAAATCCACGTGAAAGTTTCTGGTCAAGCTTTTTGGAATTTTATTTTATTAATTGTGAGGTCCATCCGTGGATGTACAGTCTCACAAATTTCACGCGTGTATTAGAATGTCCCACATTAGAATTTGGAAAACTTGAGGACTAACATGTATTAATGTGATAATCCTGAAATCTCATTTAGGCAAATCATACAGAAAAAAAGTGAGCGCGCACGCACCAAAAGTTTTTTTCTTCCAAACCCTTCTTCTCGCGACACCGGCGGATAAAATCGTTCGGTGGCCGGGGTGCGATGGCTCCAGCACTGACTCCAGCCTCCAAAGCTCGTTTCGTCTCTCTTTGTTTCAGCATGGCTCATCGGCGTCAGAGGTGTTGAAACTGCGGTCTATGGCTGTTAGATCTCGGAGATGGCGGCGGTTCCTTTCCCATCGTCGTCCTCCGCTTTTCTTTGCTCCAGATTTTTTGTTGGTTCATCTCTTCTTCTTCTTGTCTTCGATGGGGAAGCTTGGCAGTGAGGCGGATCTCGTCCGGGGGTTTCAGATGGCAGCGTGCAATGGATTTCCAGGGTGTGAGGATGGAGTCAACTTCCCATTAACCTATGCCTCTCTTTCTTCCAGATCTGGTCAATAATCGTTTGTAGGGTTTCTCTTCTCGCCTTTGAAGACTCGCTCGTCGGAAGTGGTGAATTCGTGGTGGCAGCGTGTTTCTTCCTCAGCCGTGGTAGCTCAATGGCAGTGGTGATGGCATCTTTCACCGGCGACTCTGATTAGTGGGTTTGGTTGGACGGTGTGTCCGAGCTTCTTAGGTTTCGTTGGTGTGTCCTTTGTTAGTTAGGGTCTCCGATATGGCACCAATGCTATCTCCATTGCGTTCTCGGTTCTTGTTTGTGTTTCATTCTCGTCTAAATGTGTTTGTGTTTAGAAGTGGGTTTCAATGATTGCTCTTGCTGGGCTTGATCCTTTTGTCTAAGGCGAATTTTGATGGGTTGGATATTGTCTCGAAGCTTCTTCGATTCGGGAAGCTTTGTTTAGTTCTTTGTACTCGCCGGGAGATTTGTTATATCAATTGTCTGTCAAGATCGTGGGTTTATTAGTTAGAGGCGGTTTCTTTAGCTTCCGACCCCATGTAGGGCACCAATCTTCAATTCATCTCTTAGAAGCCGCTGTCCCAAATAGAAGTAATTGGGAAGCTGTAGGTAAAGGCCTGCATCAAAGTTTGAGGGCTGGCCTACCTCTCGCATTTGCTCGTGGTAACTCGATGAGTTCTGGAGTGTGGGAGCTGTATGATAATCTTTCACTCTTTTTGGATGTAAGTTAGGCCCATATTTCTAATACATGTATTCATTTAATACATTTCAAATTCAAGAATCAATCATATATTCAATAATAAATGTTAAAGTCAACAATATCGTAATTGAAGAATTTAAGTTTGACTACATTATATATATCCATTAGTTCACCAGTCACCACATATGTAACACATTAATTAGTTCACGTACACCAATCACCACAATATCTAAAAGTTTTCTTTTAAATAAGATGTTTATAAAAGTCAAAGAAGAACTAAACAACAAACACGTAGACGGGAGACATCAATCTCTAACCTATATCCACGTCCACGTGGAAGTTTCTTCTTCTTAAAACTGGTCAAGTTTTTTGGAATTTTATTTATACTTAAGGAGACGATCACACACATTATCCATCCAGTTAATACGTCAAAGGTAGTCTTTACAATAAGTTTTGACTCTGTAATCCAAAACTACGGAATCAAGATGTTACAAGATGAATATAAATGTCTCTATAGTCAGAGTTTTGAAAACTACATAGGAATAGACTTCGGCGAAAGATGATAAAAATTTCGAGTTACCGCTTATTATATTTTAAGTATTCACAATGGATTTCGAGTTAAAATGATAAAAAAAATTTTAAAAAAAAATCGGAGTCAAGAGCTTAGCTAATTGAGGATTAAATCAACATAAGTAGTTGTAATGAAAACAAGATCCAGATTGAAGAACGAGGTGAATACAAAATGTTAGAAAATACAATAAAAATACTTAAAGGTGTTTTTAAAAGACGAGTTGGTTCTAGAAAGCTTCAGAGTGATAGTTTTATCATTGATGGGTTTCTTTGCCGCTAACTCTTATACTTGGTGATCATGGAATTGCTGCAGGAGGCCTTGGAATATTTTTCTTTTGGGTTTTAGGAGGCCTTGGAATTTTTCTACAACGGGTCTCTCCCAGTGCCGTGACATGACTTCCAATATTAGATCCACATGGTCGAGAGGGCGTTGCGGGTATGAGTGGTGGATGTTGGAATTGACTTGGTGGCACAGCTGACACTGATCATAACAACAATGTAGTTACCGTAAATTGTAAAAGACATATATTACCTTTTTTTTTGGTTGTTTTCAGTTTTTTTTTTTAACCAAACGACTCAAAGTCCTTTATATAAGTACATTTGTTTTTCATATATTTTCATCATTTTATTATACACTAATTAATTTTATAACAATATAATAAAACCAAAATTCCTTATTAATCTGGTTAATTGAATAAACATTTATTGAATCGACTCTCTTTTATCACCCAATTAGTTCATAGCCAATCTTTAAACATTAATATTAACTAAATAAAATAGTTCGAAGATGAAAGAACCAAATAAAATAAAATTTGAGATGAAATAATAATTTTTTTTTATGAAATCTAATCAATTCTTTTTAGTTTTATTTATTTATTTTTTTCTGTTCTTTTTTTTCCTTTTTTTGGCCTATTTTCGTTTTTGTTTTGTTGTAATGTGAAATTTATTAAACAACAAATTTTTTTACATAGTTTGGTTGTAGTAGAACGTAGATGAGCTTTTATAGTTTAAGCTTAAATGGTAATTTGTATCTATGAGGGTTCGCCCACCCCGATTACAACAAAATTTGTTTGAATCTTGTCTAGCAACTTAATGCATATCGATGCAATTAAAAATCTAGTCTAAAAACCACAACAATTCATAGCGTTAGTTACCATATGAAAAAAGATTTTGGGAACAAGAAAGTACTGACCTAGGTAAGGGAGTGTAGCCTCCACGGCACGAACCTGATGAGAGGGTAGACATAGAAGGATAAGAAGCAAACTCAGAAGAAGAGAATCTTTTGTTGTTTTCTTCATTATCATTGCTCCTTATCTCTCACATGTCGACCAGTTTTATAAGGTATTTTATGATGAAATTATTGGAGCAAACAAAAAATAAACTAAAGTCAATAACTTTTGGTTTATTCGACAAACTTTTGGTTTGACGACTTTTTTCTACAAAAACGCGTCTATGTAACAAGTTGTCAAAGGCTGGTCCAATCATTCGGAGGACTGTTGCTCACTTGCTCTTGTAAAAGAAACAATTGTCCTAGTTTTCCAACATTCTGTTATAAAAAAGAATTATAATTTATCATGAAGATAAATATAAATAAAGACGTGTTGTGAACAAAAAGAGGTTAAGGAATTGCTTTTTTAATCTTGTTATTATTAATGAGTAAAAGAGACAATATATAAGAATATAAGGTAGGGTTTAACTTATTCTACAAGTAATTTAGAACATTCTAATAGGTCCGATAATGGGCATCCATCTAATACTAAATTATCCATAACACTTCCCCTGGATGACTATTATAATAAGTTGGTATCCGATGCGCTAGAGATGCTGCCTCATTAAAAACTTTACCAGTAAAACCTAGTGAAAAAACCATGGTTAAGAGAAAAAGAGTGCAGCACGCATTTTCTCCCCCTCATGAATACATTATTAAAATAATACAATCAAGTCTGATAAACTATCTTCCTTGCACGTGGTTGTTAGAAATTTCTTCGTAAATGTGCTCGCCAAATTTCCATTTGATCGAATCCTTGATGCGTCCTTCCTTATATTATGCGATGAATCCTGAAATTAGATAAATATTCTGCATCCACTAAGATGATTACACCTTTTTGTGTTCTTACTCATAATGATATCGATTTTATCTTATATAATAATAATATTTTCGAGAAATATAATAACGTGATGTGACTATAACATAAATGAAGTCCTTTTCTTATTGCCAGACTAATCACATCCACCACATGATAGTAATCCTTTCATGATTGGTCATTCATCACTTTGTCTGTACTTTTCTTTACTTTATTTCCTATACTGCGGTTTCAGATCCTCGATTTTTCATCCATACATCAACTGCTACAATGTATGCACAAACATTACGACGTCGATTTGTTTATGATTACATTCCAGACACGACTCAACGTTGAAATCTTTTTTTTTTCTTATTACCAAGTACTTGGATTTCTTTATATCTCATGTCTAATATCTCTTCTCGAGATCTTTCACTATTACCTCGGTCATGCCATTTTTAATATATGCTCCTTTTATTTTTCGAAGAATTTATTTTTGGAACCAATAAGTCTATCACACTTCATGCAGTCTTTAAACTTATCTACAGTTGATATTATCTTTATAATTGGAACACAACTTGTATATGTGATTTTATCACATTATTCCGGTCAGTAAGCGTCTAGCAGTCAATACGCTAAACTTTGTAAATGAATTATCTTTTGGACTTCTATTTCATATTACGAGGATTAAGATATTTCATTCTTTATTTTTCAGCTGTTTCATTTCTCCTCCTTATGTTGGAAATACTGACTCACTTGAAATAACAGTCTCCTCTTCAAAGGAGTTTAATATCTAACATACTTTCCTAACCTCCATTGAGGTCCCATCTTATATTGCTGTGATGGAGGAACTCGACATATATATTACATTCGAAACTTATAGGATTGGAAATCTCTAGTTCCTGACCAAAACCAATTCTGATGGGGGAGATCACATAAGAGTTTATTTATTGGCATGATGCGAATCAATCTTGTGTATGAACATTAGCTACAGGATATTCAATACTTATCCCAATGGAATTCACCAGCATTATCAATTAACCAAATAGCCCTACAAACACATGGTTGCGGGTCAATAACAAAGATAATAAGTGGGTATCAGTCCACAAACTTTCATTGTATTAGTATACCAAAAAATTGATACAATCCAAATTTATTGGGCGGTGAAAAGCCATGGATTATTTTTTTCACATCATCACTAAAACCGGAATGGCGTAACCGATTTTTGCCAAACTGTGAGATTTTTAGGAAACTTTTGTTTCTTGTAAACTTCAGGTTTCAATAAACTTTTGATATCAAACATATACAATTATTAATAACTCAATCAATCACAAAACTAGGTTCTCAATCAATCAAACAATTAAATTCACCAAAGAAGATCAATTGATAAGAATGTACAAAATTGGTGTATACATGACAACAAACAAGCATTAAAGAACTAGTGCATATTCAATGCTAAATTTTTAATTGATAAAAACCATGTGAAATCATGTTCTATGAAAAATCCGTACGAAATCATAGTTTATAAAATATTGAATAAAACTATAAAATCATATGTATAAAATTCGTATGAAATCATGCCGTGCAAAATCCATGCGAAAACCTGTTTTTTTTTTCAAAATACTGGATAAAACTGTTTTATGCAAAATCCGAGATAAGATCATATATATCCAAAATTACTTCAGCAAAATTCGAATGAAATAATATTTAATTTAGTAATAGAGCAATATTACATATAAGAAGTTTAAAATGATTCGTGCAATTATCGTACAAAAAACAAAAAGGAAAATAATATTAATCGCTAGTATGAAAATCGTTCACAAGCATATTAATAACAAATAATTCGTTCAAAGTTCGGCCTCGGCCTCAACCTCAACCTCTACGGCCACGACCACGTCCTCGACCATAGCCATGGTAATGACTACTTCCTTGGTAATTTCCATATACCGCTTTTGCTTCAGGGAGTGGGGCAGAACCCGTTGGAGGTAATTCATGATTTTTCATTAAAAACTCATTGTTTTGCTCAGCCACAAAGAGAGAAGATATCAACTCAGAATACTTCTTGTATCCTTTTTCACAGTATTGTGTCTGTAAGATCACATTATTTGCGTGAAAGGTAGAGAATGTTTTTTCTAACATCTCTGCATTCGTGACATTCTCCCCACACAACTTCAGCTTAGAAGTAATTCTAACATTGCTGAGTTGTATTCAGCTATAGACTTAAAGTCTTGTATCCTTAAGTGTATCCAATCATAGCGGGCCTTGGGAAAAACCACTGGTCTTTGGTGGTTATACCTATCCTTTAAACTGGTCCGAAGGATTAGTGGATCTTTGACAGTCAAATATTCTCTCTTGAGGTCCTCATGAATGTGATGACAAAGGAATATGATTGCCTTTCCTTTGTCTCTATTTGTTGTCCTATTTCCTTCTTTGATTGTGTCACCAAGTTCTTCAGAAACAAGGTACAGCTCCGCATCTACCATCCTAGACAAATAATTCTCTCCAAAGATGTCAAGGACCTTAAATTCAAGATTTGTAAGGTTTGGCATAATGAACTGAAATTAATAAAAATATGATTAACCTATATATTGTACACATGTTTGTCTCTATCCTAATTAAAAACGTGCATATGAAACAAAGCAATAATAATAACAAATCTTAGTATTTAATTAAAACTGATAACATGATTCAATTAGCATGCAACTATCATTGTAAAATCGATCATAAATTAATGAAACATTAAACAATAGTGAAACGGTAAAACTAATATATATTAATAAAGATAAGGATAATAATTAATCATTAGACTTAAATCATAATTATCTAACAATTTTCAAATCAATTCACCAATTTACCTAATTAACAATAAATTATTAAGCATGATAACAATAACATAGCGTAGAAAAAACATGATTAATTCCAATTAGGTGCCGAAATAAATATGCTAAAAAAAATGAATCAAAAATTGCTATCAATATAGAATATAATATTTTATGGAAATAGAAGAAACATATAGATTCCACTATGATCAATTCGTTGATGATGATTTAGTAGTAACATATAGATCTCGTTAAAGCAAAAATAATAAAAAATTACTAACTTGATTTAAACAAAATAAAGAATATAAGGTTTATGAGCTGTGACTATAATTACCATGAAAAAAATTATTATAAACTATTGTAAGAACTGATCATGATTCATAATGATTAAAATCAACAGATCTCGATGACAAAGTAATCGGCACTAAGTGATAATAAACAATAATAAAGAGAAGCATGAGACATCAAAAGTAAATTTGATTATGCTAAGATATGAACACGTTCATCATCTATAATTAACTTAGAATAAAAACTAAAGATAAAAACTCCCCGATCAAAGAGAAATCAATTAACATGTATGCACACAACTAGCTATATCGATACGTGTTATTATATATTGATTAAAATTATGAAGCCGATTAAACAAGAGATTATTTACCTCGATCGGAAGAAAGACGTGAATTTTTTTTTCTTTAGCTTAGGCGGCTAGGGTTAGAGCTAGGGTTAGAACGTCGTGTTGATAATATGTTATGAACAAAAAGAGATTAGGAAATTGCTCTCTTGATTTTGTTATTATTCATGAGTAAAAGAGACAATATATAGGGATACAAGGTAGGGTTTACCTTGTTCCACAAGTAATCTAGAACATTCTAATGAGTCCGATAATGGGCATCCATCTAATACTAAATTATCCATAACAAGATAAAAATTTTATACCCAGTAAAATGGATTGGGATAATAAAAGAACAAGATAGAAAGATAATTCTTCTTATTATTGAGGTTGAATGTTTGTGAGTTTTATATGTTACGACGATCATATTTCGATCATTTATATAGAGGTAAAAAGCAAAAGTTATTGTGCATTCATAGTGATGGTGGGCTCCACAATAATTTTATTGTATGCTTCTTTTGTTGACATATACGGATATACGCCTCTTTTGTTGATTTTATAACATCCTCCCTTGGAGACTAGTGTCACTATTGATCCTTATGATTTATCTTTGTTGCCTGATTAAAAACTTTTCTAGGAAAACCCAGTGTAAATCTTAGTAGATAAAAAGAGTACAACCACACAAACTCTCTCTTGAATGGTCATTTGCCATCTTGTAAATCTCTTTGAGACGCATTCCAATGTTAAAGACATGTTTCCTGAACGTAATGTTAGGTAGTGACTTTGTGAAGAGATATGCGGCATTGTCACATGATCGAACATACTTGATTTCAATGATTTTAGTCTTCTCAAGTTCTTGAGTTTATGAAAAGAACTTCGGAGGGATATGTTTAGTTCTATCACTTTTGATATATCCTTCTTTTATTTGAGCGACACATGCAACATTATCTTCATATAAGATAGTTGGCTGTGTATTTACGTAGATCCCATGGCTTGATTGGATGTGTTGAATTATTGATCTTACCCATACATACTCTCTACTCGCTCCATGGAGTGCGATGATTTCAGCATGATTCGAAGAAGTGGCTACAAGCGTCTGCTTCTGAGAACGCCAAGATATAGCAATGCCTCAGAATGTGAATACGTATCCTGTTTCTGATCGAGCCTTTTGTGGATCTGACAAATATCCTGCATCTGCAAAACCAATCATTTGACCATTTAATTTCTTTGGATAAAATAATCCTAAATCAAGAGTCCATTGAAGATAACGGAAGACATGTTTAATTTCATTCTAATGTCTTTGTATAGGAGAAGAACTGAATCTTCCAAAAGATTAATTGTAAATGATATATCAGGTCGAGTTCAATTTCCAAGATACATAAGAGCTCCAATTACACTTAGATACAGTACTTCCGGACCAAGTATCTCTTTATTATCCTCAGGCGGTTGGAATGGGTCACTTCTAACATTAAGTGATTTAACGACCATCGGAGTATTGAAAGGAGTTTCCTTATCTATATTAAAAAAATTTTAACACTCTTTTGGTATATGTGGATTGGTGCACAAATATACCTTTTTTTTAGGAATGTTCAATTTGTAAACCAAGACAATACTTTGTCTGGCCGAGATCTTTCATCTCGAATTCTCTTTTCAAATATTCTGCGGCTTTTTGTATTTTCCTTTGATTTCCTATTATGTTTAGATCATCAACATACACCGCGATAATCACAAAATCCGGATGTTGTTTTCTTGATGAATACACATGGGCATATAGGATCATTTACATATCCTTCTTTTGTTAAATGCTCACTGAGACGACTGTACCACATAGGTCAAGATTGCTTTAATCCGTATAATAATCTTTGCAATTTTATTACGCATAAATCTTTAGGTTTGGACTTTAATGCTTCTGGAATCTTAAACCCATCGCGAATTCTCATATAGATATCAGTATCTAATGATCCATACAATTAAACTAGAACGACATCCATGAGACGCATCTCTAGATTTTCACCAGCCGCTAGACTCATCAGGAATCTAAACATTATTGCATCCATAACAGGGGAATATGTTTCCTCATAGTTAATCATGGGTCTTTGAGAAAATTCTTGAGCCACAAGACGAGCTTTAGATCTCATAATCTAGTTTTTTTCATTTTTTTTCGAACGAATACCCACTTGTATCCAACAGGTTTCACATCTTTGGGTGTGAGTGTAATAGATCTAAATACATTTCGTTTATTAAGAGAATCAAGCTTAACTTGTATTTCATCTTTCCATTTTATCCAATTGTGTCTGTTTTTACATTCATAAAAAAACTTTGGTTCTGGAACCTCATTTTTCTCATATATTTTTTTTAACACAAGGTATGAGAAAACTTCATCAACATCATTGATTTCCTCTCTTTTCCATATCTTTCCATTATGAATATAGTTGATAGAAATTTCATGATTTTTTTCAGGTTCATGATATTCTACATCATCATTAGCCTCATGATTTGTCTCCTCCAAAATATTTTCTACTATTTTGAGAGTATTGGACTTTTCAGCTTCCTTTTGCTTTCTAGGATTTTTATCCTTACAACCAACATGTCTTCCATGCTTCATGCGTGTTCTAGACTCATGGTATCATCTGCTCTCTCATGTTCTTGTGGAATTTCAGTCCAAGCAGGAACATTTTCAGCTGGAATATGTGATTTTGTTACCGTTTTGGTATCTGCAAAAGCATCACGTAACTGATTCGCTATATTCTATAAATGCATATTTCATCAAAATTCTATTTCTGACTGTTTTGTAGGAGAATCAAGGTATAACAGAGATGGTACACACTATTCTATATCCTTTCCTACTTGTTCATTTTCTCCCCTAGAACTGGGAATACATTCTCATCGAAATGGCAATCGGCAAATCATGCTATAAAGACGTCACTAGTCTGTGGTTCTATATATCATATGATTGATGGAGAATCACAACCAACATATATTCCTAACCTCCTTTGTGGTCCCATCTTTGTGCGTTGTCGTTGTGCTACAGGCTCATATACTCACATCCAAATATTCTTAGATGAAAAATATTTCGTTCACGACCAAAAGCTAATTGCAATGGGGAATATTTATGATACACAATTGGTCTTATCAGAATAAGTGCTTCTGCATGCAAAATGGCATGTCCCCATAATGAGCTTGGAAGTTTTGATCTCAAGATCAATGGTCTTGCAATTAATTGCATACGTTTAATTATTTATTCAGCCAAACTATTTTGTGTATGAACATGAGCTACATAATGTTCAACTTCAATTCCCATTACCATACAATAATCATTGAAGGTTTTAGATGTAAACTCACCAACGTTGTCTAGTCTAACTCTCTTGATGGGGTAATCAGAGAACTGAGCTCTTAGTTTGATTATTTGAGTTAGAAATCTCGCAAATAGGAGAACATGTGATCATCTGCTGGATGCGTCTAAAATACCATGAAATAATGGAATGGTCCACATGGTAGATGTATTGGTCCACAAATATCTCCATGAATTCATTCAAGAAACTTTGGTGATTCTCTATCAATTTTGCTTGGCGATAGTCTTATTATCAATTTCCAAGAGAACATGCAACACATGTCTTTTTATTCCCTTGATATATCTCATGGATTTTTAGAGAGTGACCATGTGAGTTCTCAATGATTTTTTGCATCATCGTAGTGCCTGGGTGACCAAGGCGATCATGCCATAATGTGAAATCTTCTGGATTTCTTTTGATAACTAGATGCGATTCGATTGCACTTATATGAGTATGGTGCAATCCTGAGGGAAGTTTTGGAAAATTTTCCAATATAAGCTTTTTTCTTGATTTATCAGAAGTTATGTACTTCTTTCCATTCTCAGTAACAAACTGAGTATCATATCCATGAAGGTATATTTATTTGAAACTCAACAAATTCTTTTTAGAATTTAGAGAATACAAGGCATCATTTATGAAAACTTTTATCCCATTAGGCAACGTAAAGTAGGCT
Organism: Cardamine occulta; assembly: GCA_028015245.1. Taxonomy (NCBI): domain Eukaryota; kingdom Viridiplantae; phylum Streptophyta; class Magnoliopsida; order Brassicales; family Brassicaceae; genus Cardamine; species Cardamine occulta. The sequence goes on from CM051369.1 coordinate 12,860,748, forward strand.
TTACTAATTCCTTTAATCATGTCTGCAGGACATGATATTGTATTGACAATAATATTTGCCAGTTTTAGATTAGAGAAGTAACTCTTTTGTCTCAGAATAGTGTGCGTTGTTCCACTATCTGGTATGCAAATTTCTCTTACATTTTCTTTGGATATTTTTCCATTTCTATCGTTGTCCATTTTTGTAATTAAGATAAACATCTATAAAAGAAAGTAAATTTCATTCATATAAGGAAACACACAATAATTATACATTAGTTTATTTAAAACAATATTATTCTTAAACAACTGAACAATATTACACATGACATAACTGGAGACTATTCAGCAGTCTCATTATAAATATTTCAGTTAGCCGCATAAGCTGACTCGTCGAAATCGTTTACAAAGTTTGAAAACTGAGGTACGAGCTACCCTCAAAGTTTTCTATGAAGTTCACCTCTTTCTCTTTTCCTTTGGTGGATTCCATATATAACTTACAAAGGTATGGAGGAGTTCGACATGTATGAGCCCAATATCTTTTGGATTTGCATCTGTAACACACATTCTTATGCTTCTGGGTGAAATTTTCTTGGTGTTCTTTCCCTTTGGATTTTTTTTCAAGACGAACCCATAGAACGACCCTCTCTCTCGTGGGTTGTAAGTTCTACCACGTCCATGATTAAATCGATGGCTGATATATTAGGTTTTTGCATGATTTTAACATTTATTTCCATCATATTTTGTTCCATTTCACATCACTTAGAAGTATATAAATGTTTTTAATTCTTGTATTCACACGGTTTCGCATTTTAAAGTCCTAGGTTGCATATGTTGCATTTTGCATAGTCTTTTGAGTCATTTTTAGGTATATGGAAGCTTGGAGCATGGATAAAGGGATCAAATGGGTGTAAAGGAATAAAGGAGAAGATTTGGTGAAGAAACATGGCATTTAGCGGCCAAGGCTAGCGGTTAGGCGACGTCGGTAGCTCCCAGCGGGCAGCTCAAGCGGTAATGGCACACCGCTGAAAATTGGAAGAAAGAACCCAGAGAGTTTAGAGGGCTGAGCTAGTGGCTTGAAGACGATGCTGGTTCATAGCGGCTGGAGGTAGCGGCTGGAGGTAGCGGCTTGAAGAAGACGATGGTCCATAGCGAGATGCTCCATCGGTTTTGTGTGGCCACTAAACCAGTTTCGAACTCTCCAATTTTACTTCTAAACCAGGTCTGACCCAAATTGGTTATATGTTAGACCAATTGTTTTCTTTCTCCCTATAAATACATGTCATAACTCATTAAAACCCTAAGTTTTCTTTGGCTAGAGTTGGTTTTTCTTCCAAAATCATATCTTGATGATTTGGATTGTTCTTCATCATATATTTGCCACTCTAGTGAAGATTTCTTCACCTTATCTATATATATATATTTATGTTTATGCTTTTTCCTTTTCTCTGATCTTCTTTTAGGTTGTTAGTCTTTTAGTTGGATCATGGTTTATGCTAGATTAGGTGAAATTGATGGTTCGATCTTGATTGTTTAGGTTGTTTGTTGTTAGATCCTTCATATTAGGTTGTCTCTTATCAAATGGTCAAACCATATCTGATTCTCTCTGTTTTTGCTTTCTCTGTTCTAGAAGTGCTAGCTTGGTGTTATACGGATTTAGCAAGTTAGAAGATCCTTGACTTTTACTTTGCATAAACAAAAAATTTGTCAAATATTATAGTAAGTAAGTAATTTATACAGAAAAATAAATTCATAGACGAAATTTAAATCATGAATTAAAAGACACTTGTATTGATCCCCGACAAAGATGTCAAAAACATGATACACAGAGGTTTTAACCCTAGATATACTGCAAGTGCACAGTAACAATCACAGTAGTACTTAGGGATTGAATTCACAATGATCAATAGAGTACATGAAGAATTATGATTATGATGATTTAAATAAAGGTAGGATGCAAAAGATTTACTTGAAACTCATGGTGACTAACATCTTAAAATAAAATTAAATAAATATTAATTTACAAAGAGTAATTCAGAGTGAGCATATGAATGTAATGATTATATGAGATGCATTAAGAACCGTCTAGAACTTAGATTATGGATATAAAGTAATTCCGCTTTCGCGTGGTCTAACTATCTATGCAACATATTCCCTAGCGATAAATAAATGTCATCTTTCAGCAGAGAATCATGCATGGTTTGAAAATCTAATTTAATATGTTCACAAAGTATAAATTGTAATTGTCGCTGACAATAGACACTTTTCCCATCAAAGATAGTTTCACCCATTCAACAACACTTTTCATGCTAAAATGAAGTGGATTTAGGGCAGAGGCTAATTGATCAGATTAGACAAAGCATTAAGAGAAATCTAATGATGAAGAACTACATGAACAATCTCATTAGAACCCTAACATGAATCTACATGAACATTTCTTAAAAAAACCTAATCTACATGAACAGATCTACTCACACATGCAAAGAATATGCATCACAGAAATAGATAAAGAACTATAAAATAAAAGGATAAAAGAATATTTACAAAGGTTTTATACCTTAAAGCTATTTAGAGTGAGTTTTTCATCTCTGAAACTGAATGAATTTTACAATGAGGCGAGTCCTATATTTATACTAACAAGGAAAAGCCCTAGAATCATAAAAATAGAAACTTTGAAGGTGGCGCACCGATCGGTGTAACATGAAGCACTGATTGGTTATTGAAGCCTTTTGCACTGATCGATGAAAATGTGCATCGATCGGGTTTTTTAGTCTTGACTTCGTCTTTTCTTGACAAGCGTTGATCCATTTCCACTCTAAAACCTCTTTTTTGACTCTTGGAAGTGTACACACCTATAAATACATAAAAGTACTAAAAATCATCTTGTTCTTATGGAAAAGACTCAAAATTTGTTAATAAAATGACTCTATAAATCAGTAATAAATAGTGTTATCACCTGGTCGTGATACACGTTCAAGAAGACTAGTAAATCCCTATGTGATCCACTCGCTCTCTTTTCCCCTTGTCTTTGGTTTTTTTCATGTGGTTTTCTAGAGAAAGGTTTTTAACAGGGCTTGTGGCGTCATTCAATCTATTCGCTCATCCTTGAAATGTTTGTTGTTTTTCGTTCGAGATTTTTCACTCCAGATCTTCTAAGTGATGAAATGGGGATTGATTCTAAACTGCAGCAGGAGCCATTCCTCGCTTCATCGGAAAAAAGCAAGAAAAAAATAACTCTTAATGTCTGGATTCTTCTGGAACATAAGAGGTCTCAACAAGTCTAATAAACAGTCAGTGGTTAAGGAGTGGGTTCGTAGGAAAACTATGGAGTTTGGATGCTTGCTAGAAACAAAAGTGAAGGTTAATAAAGCAGCTCGAGTAGTGGGAAAAATATTTCATAACTGGAATATGGTTTCCAACTATGAGTTTAATAGACAAGGAAGAGTTTGGATTGTATGGAGTAAGAAGGTAAATGTCCAAGTTGTTTGCAAAAGTGGCCAAATGATAACTTGCTTGGTTCAGTTGGGAAGTGGCATTGATGATTTTCTATGTTCTTTTATCTATGCCTCAAACTTTGTTGAGGAGCGGAAGGAATTGTGGCAGGAAATAAAAGCAAAACATGATTCATCTTCAATCTTAGGCATGCCGTGGTTGCTGATGGGTGATTTTAATGAGACTTTGCTTGCAGAAGATCACTCATGCTCCGGTACACATCCGTTTGTCACAGCAGGAATGCGAGATTTTAGAGAGACGATTGGGTATTGCTCCTTCTCGGAACTCAAAAAACATGGACCATCTTTCACATGGAGCAATAAGAGATAGGAGGGATTAATATGTAAGAAATTGGACAGAGTTTTGAGTAATGATAGATGGACACAGCTCTTTCTTGCTTCATATTACGTAATGGATTCGGGAGGTTGCTCTGATCACTTGAGAGGAAGCTTTTTTCTAAAATCGGATTTTCAAAAGAAGAAGGCGCCATTCAAATTCTCGAATGCTCTACTTACTCAGCCAGAGTTTCTAGAAAAGCCAGAGGTTTTTTGGAGTTCTACATCGGTTTTGTATCACTCAATATCATCTCTTTATCGGCTCACAAAGAAATTAAAGGAACTAAAGCCAATTCTCTGAGCTTTGAGTAGAGAAAAGCTGTCTGAATTATCCCATAAGGCGAAGGAGGTATATGATGATCTTTGTGCATGCCAACTAAACTCGGTTACTAATTTACAGTCCCATGATGTGGCTGTTGAGGCTGCAGCTTTTGCTAGAGGCGAAAGAGTGGCAAGATTAGAGGAGGGTTTTCTGAAGCAAAAATCAAAGCTTCATTGATTGAAAGTGGGGGATCGAAACAACAAATTTTTCTAAGCTCGGTGAAGGAAAGACAAGCGAGAAATATGATATGTGAGATCACAGATTCCATGGAACAAGGCTCACGGAAGTTGAAGATATTAAGAGGGAGGTGGTAAGATTTTTCTCGGATTTACTCAGAAAGGAGCCGGTGGACTTTATGGGCTGTTCTATAAACACTTTGCAGGAACTCTTGGATTTTAGATGTGATGAGCAGCAGTGTGTTCAGCTAGTATCAGAGGTAACGCCTGATGAAATAAAGAAAATTATCTTCTCCGTGCCCATGAATAAATCTCTGGGTCCGGATGGTTATACAGTGGAATTCTTCAGAGAAGGTTGACCGATAATTGGGGAGGATCTCATAAAAGCGGTTCAGTCTTTTTTCATCTATGGCTTCTTGCCCAAAGGTCTTAACTCAACTATCCTTGCTCTTATCCCAAAGAAAACGTCTGCTTAGGAAATGAAAGATTATCGTCCCATTTCTTGCTGCAACGTATTGTACAAGACTATCTCGAAGGTGATTGCAAATAGACTCAAAGTAATTCTATCAGAGTTTATAGCTCCAAACCAAAGTGCGTTTATCAAATACCGGCTGTTGATGGAGAATGTACTACTTGCCATCGAAATAGTGAAGGATTATCATAAGGATAGAGTTTCAACAAGATGTGCTATGAAGATAGATATATCAAAAGCATTCGACTTAGTTCAGTGGTCTTTTTTGTTGAATGTACTAAAGGCTTTGAATTTTCATGAAAAATTTATACATTGAATCAGTCTTTGTATTACAACACCATCTTTCTCGGTGCAAGTCAATGGAGAGATAGCTGGTTTTGAGTAAAAGAGATCTAAGGCAGGGATGCTTATTATCTCCCTATCTCTTTGTTATCTGCATGAACATCCTTTCAAAGTTGTTGGATAGGGCTGCTCTGGAGAGAAAAATTGGATATCACCCGCGCTGTATGAATTTACACCTTTCTCATCTCTGTTTTGCATATGATATTATGGTATTCTCGGATGGTAAACAGAGATCATTGGAAGGGATTATGGAGGTCTTTAAGAAATTTGCAGTGTACTCGGGTCTGCAAATAAATCCAGAAAAATCCACCATTTTTCTAGCGGAAGTGACTGAAACCACATGTATGGCTCTGTTGGATCGATTTCCTTTTGATTTTGGTGCTTTACCGGTGCGTTATCTCGGTATCCCCCTCTTAACAAAGGAAATGACGTTACATGATTGTTTGCCTCTAATAGAAAAAATAACGTCCTAAATAGACTTCTGGAGAACCAGATTTCTTTCATTCGCTGGTCGCCTCCAACTACTAAGCTCGGTAATATCTAGCCTCACCAACTTCTGGATATCGTCTTTTCGTTTACCAAGTGCATGTATAAAGCAGATCGAGAAGATATGTGCCGCTTTCTTATGGTCGGGTCCGGATCTAAATATGAAGAAAGCAAAGGTTACTTGGTCTGATGTGTGTAAGCCGAAACTAGAAGGTGGTCTGGGCCTAAAATCACTCCTCGAAGCAAATAAGGTCAGCTGTTATAAGCTTATTTGGAGACTCTTTTCAGCAAACAGCTCGCTGTGGGTAAACTAGGTACAAAGAGAGCTTATTCGATCTGCCTCATTTTGTTCTATCAAGGAAAATACGGTTATGATGAAAATATCGAGTTGCAGCACAATCTTTTCTTATGATGGAGATAAACAGTGGAACAATGTCTTCCTTTTGGTTTTTAGTTGGAGTCCGCTGGGTCGATTACATGATATTACAAGAGATAGAGGATTTATCGACCTAGGCATTCAAAAAACTGCAACTGTGGCTGAAGCTGTAATGCATCATCGCAGGAGAAGGCATCGTTTCGATGCTTTAAATTTGATTAGAAAATGAGTTGAAACGCTGCAAAACAAGGGCTTAAGAACAGAGCCGGATATTGCACTTTGGAGAAGCTCAGATGGAAGATTTAAGCCAAGGTTTTCCACTAAAGAAACATGGCAACAAATCAGGCAAGTGGGACAGACTAGAGACGAGTATAAAGGGATATGGTTCACGGGATCCACACCAAAGTACTTATTTCTTCTATGGCTCACAACGCTATGACTTGGAATGCTCAAATAAATCCATCTTGTATTTTCTGCAATCACAATCCGGAAACACGAGACCACTTATTCTTTATGTGCAGCTTCACTTCGCGTGTATCGGAGGCTTTAGCGATGGTGTCTGCTTCACTAATGATACACCACATCCTTCAATCACTTACTCTTGCTCGCTTCAGGTTCCACCTTTTCTGCAACAGCGAGGTTCCTAATTCGTTATGTTTTTCAAGCAGCCATTCACACGATATGCTTTGAGCGAAACAACCGCAGGCACGGTAAACCCCATCGACCTTCAGCCCAGCTAATTGAGTTTATTGATCACGCAGTCCGAAACAGAATCTCATCTCTATTGTCACCACGATCAACAAAGTTCAAAGACGGTCTTATCATTTGGTTCAGGTCAAAAACTCAATAGAAAAATGATTCTTATTTAAAATCCTTATTAGTTTTCTCTAAAACAAACTCTGCAAAATGATGCATTCATTGTACAAAGGTTTTTTGTGATGAATAAATTTTACATTCATACAAAAAAAAGAAATGGGGATTGATTCCTCACCAGAATCACATTTTGAATTTCGCTGGATTTAATTAATCACTAATCAGTTTTCCTAGATTTAACCACTAGTGCATGTTAGTTGCACAAGACAATTAGACATCTTGATGAGATGAAATTTAAAATCATCATCATCCCATTTACCACGGTAAACTTCTGCGTTGTTAACCATCCTCTCGAATCCGCGTTCAACTTGTCGAATTCTCCAATTTTCAACGAGTGGACAACGACATTCTTCGGCGATCCAATTGAGGTATTCACGCTGCAAAGAGATTTTATCTTTCTTTAATAAATCATCGACATGATGTTCTTCTTGAGTAGATAATATGCATTTGATTGTTTCCCCACACTTGTGTTTGATTTAATATTTTGTGTTTATTTTTTTCCAAATTGATCCACAACCTTAAGCAATTTGTAAATTTTCTTTTTGTTAATAGCAAATCCAAAAAAGCAAACGCTTTTTTTTTTTGTTTTTGATAAAAAGAATCATAAAACTTCCGTTAGCGTTTTTCCTTTGCAAATTAAGAAATCGATGGTTAAAACAATTGAAACCTTGTATATTTGAAATAAAACGACCTTACCATAATTTTACTCAATTTATGCGTATATCTTTTGGGAAGTCCAAACACATCAAGTGATGCATACCACGCACTAACATCTTCCATCATCTCGTCTTGTGAGGGAAGTAAAACTCGCCCTGACAAGACTCGAGCCACCCATTTACTTTGAATTTCAAACATAATAAATTGTATGGCCTAATTAAAAATCAAAAATTAAAACCAAATAAGAGATGAACTCGAAAACCCGAATATATATATATATATCTTGATTGCGACTAACGATTCCTGGTAAACCGTTGAAAGAAAGTCCAGGAGCTAGAGCGGGTGGAAAGACATGCTTGTATAGATGTTCAACACGGTTTTCACTAATGCTCATATAGCCACTGGTTTCAAGAAATGGGAAGTAATATTTGTACCTGCACATATAGAACAAACCATTACATAAATACAATAAATTAACCGCAAATTTCACATATGAAATCTTATTGTTTAAAAGCATCAAAATATCGAATTTAATACCCGGTGCAATGCACAATGGTATCAACATATACCACCTTCCCGTTTTTGAAAACAATTGATCCATCCTCATTGGCGAAGTCTATCTATGACATATCAACGAAAAATTCAAATAATTCCATTCTTTAATTGGCTTTAAGATGATATTCATTTTAAAGAAAGTGGTCAGTTTTACCTCTGAATGAATCCATAGATTATTTTGGGGCACTGGAATCTTCTCATATGTATCAGATTCACTTGCTCTAGACGCAATGTGAACTTCTTTAGCGACTTTAGCTATGTCCCTACTAATATCAGCACCGCTCGCATAGTTTCCGATCACCACCACCACCTCCCAAAATATCAACACAAAAATTGAAGATTATAAATGAATGATCACATTAACTATTAATTTATATCTTTTTTTCCTAAGAAATCGAGAATAAGTAACAGAGAGAAGAAATAAAAAATTGTTAATTAGGGGACCATTACCTCGTTATTGAATGGACAAGGAACTCTGTAGTTGTGGCTATGAATCTACTTTCCTGGCCATGATTTTATCCCTAAAAGATACATATTTCTTGTAATTATATAATTTTGTATTGAATTCTTAAGTCTAATTTCATCAAGATCAAGCACTTATCTGGACAAACTGTAACTTAAAATCCATTAACATGGTAAAAAAAAAAAACCAGAACTGTTTCTATAACCATTTAAAAAGTAGTATTTTATAGTCTAGCTCAATGCCAGAAACTAATTTCCTGGAAATATAAAGTACTACTTTTTAAATGATAATACAAAATGAGAAAACAAAGTTATTTTAAAAGAGAGTATTATACAAAAATCGTTCTTTAATTACTAGGAATCTGAGCAACGTTAGGTTCTGCAAAGTGACCACTACAAACGACAACGGCATCAAAGATCTCATCTCCGGAAAAACCACCGGAGTTTTTGGACTGGACCTTCCGTTTCCCGTTAACCGGCTCAACCCGAACCACCTCGGTCTCGAACCGGACCATCTCCTCTATTTTAAACTCTTTAGCAAAGTCTTGAAGGTACGCAAGAACTTCCTTGTGACTCGGATACCATCTCGAGTCTCTTGACACGTCATCGCCACGTGGCACGAATGGATAGTCAGTGAAGCCCATGCTTTCTCTTGGTAGGTTGGTTCGGAGAGACTCGTAGATGCTCGAGTGGACAATGGATCGGGTCGGGTCAAGGCTAAGTGGGTCGGAATCGGCTTTAGGTGAGTAGATCCAGAGACCTCCCACATGCTTCTCCCGGTCAAAGACTACGACAGTGTGACCTTCACAACGGAGCAACCTGCTGCTCCGGCTCCGATCACTACCACGTGTTTCGGAGTGATTGGGTTTTGAGTTGGTGCCATTTATGAAATTTTAATTTTATGTTTGATATTTATTTATTGGTAGGAATGTGAAACAATATTTTTTTAATTTGAATGGTATGTTTGGTTTTTTATTTATAAATTGGCCTAACGTAAGTTTGACAAAAAAAACGTACAGATAAATCAGTGAATAGATTAATTACCAAAAAAGAAAAAAATCAGTAATTAGATTGAAAGAGAGAAAAAAGACACGTGGCATATGTCATAATTAACAAATAATTTATTTAGTTTTTCTTGAAAAGTTGAGACTTGGGACGTTCGTTATTGAACGGACCCTAAAGATACACATATCTCACAACTATACATTTTGAATTGAATTCTTAAGTCCAGCTCAAAGCAGCGGCGGACCCAAGATTTTTTAATCTGGGTAAAAATATAACTAAGGAACAAAAATCTATTACAGTATTAAAAAGAAATATTTTAAGAGGGTGTTTCCAAATAATACCTACAAGTAAATTTAAATAAAAATAGTTTTATCTTTATATCTAAACAAATGTTTTTATTAAATTAAAATATTTAATATTTTAAATCTACTATCTATCTATTTACATTTATAAAAAATATTCATTTTAAGAGGGTGTTACTAAACAGTACCTACAAATAAATTTAAATGAGAATAGTTTTATCATTACATCCACACAATTTTTTTTATTAAATTAAAACATTTAATATTTTAACGAAAAATTAAAACTCATTTTCTCTTTCTTATTAGTTATAAACGAAAATTAAAATTATTTTTTCAAAAATTGTTAACCAATTGCAAATAAAGAGTTGAGATCTATAGCATATTAATTTATTTTTGTTATTATAAATGGAAGATTTGGTTAAGATATAAAATTTTGATTCTCCTATCATCTTTGTTTGATTTTATTTTTAATTTGATTTAAATTTTCATATAATACATATAACTAATAAAATATATTTTTTACATATGTTGCGAGTCAATATTTTTTAAATAGACATATATAACTCAATCAATGAAAAACGTGTTTTCCACATCGATTAAAGATTTTGAGCAATAATTCCGAGTCATATTATAAAAAATAAAAAAATAATTTCAAATCCGAATGAGCCGGAATGTTGACTTAACGACTTAACAATCATCCAATTTAAAATTTTTATCCAGTTTAATATGGTTCTTTAGTTGAACTTATAGTTTTACCAAATATAAAAAAAATTATAAATATTTCATTTTAAAAAAGTTTAAAAAGTTTCAAAATATATAAAATATTCCCGATGAAATACTTAACGAAAATTTTGGGTAGTAGGATGGGATCAATACAAATGGATAGATAAATTCAATTCTTAAATTCTCACTAATTTGTGAAGTGTCAACTTTGGGATATGTAATTTGGGTGTTTTTGTAAAAACAATTAGAGAAATGTTTTAAAATATGTAAAAAACTATATCATTTCCAATAGCTTTGTAAAAATATAAAACTTTTTTTACATCAAAAATATATTAAGAAAACATAAATGGGACATATGGGTATTTCATTCTTATCTCTTATCCAATCCTTATTTGTTGAACTAAAATAAAAAATTTCAAACCAATAATTATTAAAAAATGCTTATGAGATAAAACAATTTCGACGGGTACAACACGGAGAATATTTTCCATACTAAAATGGATAGACTCAAACCGATAATTATTTTTTAAAATATGTAAAATTTTATATAATTTCCAATAAGTTTGTAAAAATTTTAAACTTCTTTTTACATAAAAAAAATCATAAACGAGACATATGGGTATTCCATTCTAATTGCTTACCCAATCCTTATTTGTTGGACTACAATAAAAATTCTCAAACTGATAATTATTTTAAAAAATGCTTATGAAATAGAAAATTCTTGACGGATACGGCACGGAAAATATTTCCCATGCTAAAATGGATAGACTCAATTTCTCACTAATTTGTGAAGTGTCAACTTCATGAGATATATTTTGGGTATTTTGTAACAAATTAGAGAATTTTTTAAAAAAATAAAAAAATTTATAAAATTTCCATTAGTTTAGCCAAATATTTAAACTTCATTTTCCATCAAAAAAAAAAAAACATAAATGGGACATATGAGTATTCCATTCTAATCCTTTACCCATTCATTATTTGTTAGATTAAAGTAAAAATTCTCAAATCAATAATTATTTTAAAAAATATGTAAACAATTTTTAAAAACACATAAACGGGACATATGAGTATTCCATTCTAATTCCCTACTCAATTCTTATTTGTTGGACTAACTTAAAAACTCTCAACCGATAATTATTTAAAAAAATGCTTATGAAATAGAAAATTCTCGACGAGTACGCCACTGAAAACATTTTCTATTCTAAAATAGATAGACTTAAATTTTAAAGTTTCAAACCATAGAAAATTTTAAAAATATAAATTATAAAAAAAGTTTAAACTGTTATAAATATATAAACTATTTTACACAAAATACTGAATGCAAAATTTTGGTAGCATGACGGGATCGAGAAAAATGGATAGATAAATTTAATTCTCAAACTCTCATTAATTTGTGAAGTTTCAACTTCGGGATGAGTATTTCGGGTATTAAAAGTATTAATTTTTTTGATAATTTCTAATAGTTTTGTAAAAAAAAAAAATATTTCATTTTACATAAAAAAAAAAAACAAAACATAAACGTGACATATGGGTATTCGATTCTAATTTGTTACCCAATTCTTATTTGTTAGACTAAAATAGAAGTTCTCAAACGGATAATTATTTAAAAAAATTGCTTATGAGATTGGAAATTCTCGACAGTTACGACATGGAACAGATTTTCCGTCCTAAAATGGATATACTTAAATTTGTAAGTTTCAAACTTTACGAATTTTAAAAATATATATTATAAAAAAGTTTAAACTATTATTAATAAATAAACTATTATATAAAGTGTACATGATTTTAGAACATTGACAAGAATAGTATGATCGTTGTATGTTATGAAGAATTATTAGAAGATGAGAGGTATATTTGTGTTACCGTATATGTAATTGGAGATGATTTATTTGAAAAACAGTTATCAAACAAAACCATATTCATGTAATCTAATAAGCACTCTTAAGTCTTTTTTTTGATGTCATAATCTAACTTTCAAGATTACAATTTTTACAATTCGATCCTAAAACTACATTAAATATATTATAAACGGATTAATTGTAAAGAAACAAAAAAACTTCAAACATATATTAAAAAACCAAAAAAAATTATAAACAGTAAACAAACAAAACAAATAGAAGCTTAAAGTAACACGAATAAAATATAAATATTTTTAGACAAAAAAACTACAAATTTGTTTTTAAAAAATTTACCCGCGGTGTACATGGCAGGTTCTAATCTAGTTAGTTTTTAATATTAATATGAAAAATCCTATAAAAACGTCATGCGATCCTTCATATCTTGAAATCGGTTCATCACTGTCTCATTTGTAATAGTATCAAATACATATTTTTGACAAAACAAACTAAACAAAAATTAATCTCCAATCTGATTGCATTGATATGACTTTACAATCTTTATTGCTGAAAAGCATCTCTTACAGCAGAAACATGCAAAATCAAAGCCAACTTCAAAAACCTATAAACCAAAGGATGTGACATATGTTTCCGTATTTCCACCAACATTAGAGCAAGTTCTCCAAGATTCTTCAAATGAGATACGCACATCCATGAACTAAAGTTTTTTAGGTAGAACTTAAATATTTTCATTTAATTTGATTGATCAAACTGAGCGAACGAATTGAGAGGAGATAAAGAGGCAGCACAAATAAGCAAGTCAGTGTTCACCTTGTTAAAGTGATCGTTAAATATCCAAAGCTGAAAATCCAAGATAATATATAAGCAATTGACCTTGTAGTGATACATATTTGATACTCTTGTTTTCTTTTTTTATCTCTTTGAGTCAACAAAATCTCCTCAATCTCAACCTTTTCAAGACCATATTTTTCACAAAAAGAAAAAACTTTCGTCATAAGAGAATTCCATCCTTCATCCTTGAACTTTTTGAACTGTCTCTTAGGTTATTTCACCAATGACAAGTATTTAAAGTATCTTGGTCTCTTTTTTGCAGCGCCATGGACAAGTTTTTCGTGAGTCATAAAAGGTGAATCATCATTTGCAGATAAAATGCAAAATCAAAGCTATGAAAGTATTTAAGGAGACCATGTGTTTGACGTCTTTTCAAGTTATCTACACCTTCATTCTCAATGTACTCAACCACCTCAACGATGGAAGAAAACAAATCAGTCAAACGCAATAGAGTTTTATAGTTTGAATTCCAACGAGTATGAAGCTCCTACAACATTTAACAATAGAGAAATCATATTATAAAAAAACTACCAACCTCAAAATGTTTATTTTTTTGAAACTGTCACAACTACCAATTGAAGTTGATGAGCAAAACAATGAACATAATATGATGATGTGCTTTCTCTCAAAATTAATGACCTTAACCCATTGCACTCACCCTTCATATTACTTGCTCCGTCATAGTCCTGTCCTCTCACTTTTTTAATGGTTAATCCATATTTAGCAAACAAATAATCAATAGCAGAATTCAAAGATGTTGAAGATGTCTCACTCACATGCATAATACTCAAGAATCTCTCTGATATTTGATGATTTTAGCCCATATTAACTAATGTTTTCTAGTCTTTTTTATGTCTTTAGAGTCGTCTTTGAGTCATATCAGGTCATCAGGAAACCTTTACTCATGGATTGGAGTGACTGAAGCTGTTAGAGCTTTTGGAGCAAAAAGGAGTGGAATCACAGCAAAAGAGCATAATTCACACACGGAGCACCTGTTCCGGTTTTGGGCACATGCTCCATCGCTCAGAGAAAAATAAGAATTCCAATTTTACCTAATTTTGGCGTGAATAAAAGAGGGCAAGCGGCCCTCAGACCTAACAGGCTCGCTTTTGGACTCTCTCTATTTTTTTCTCTATCATCTCTCCTATTCCGTTTTGTTTTTGTTTTCTATCGCTTTGCTACCTCCATCATCGGACTCTCACCATCTTTCATTCTTGCTTGTACTATCTAGAAAGGATCATCCACTACTCTGTTTTGAGAAGAATTCTGAACCTTATTCTATTATTAAAATTATTCATGAATTCCTTTTTATCCATTGTTGTGTTTTATTCTTCCATGTCTGAGTAGTCCTTCAGCTAGATTAAAGTTTTCAATGGTATTCATGAGTTGATGAACTGAACACAAATAGGATCTATATGTTTATTGTCTTCGCCACTTGATGATCTTAATGCCTAGATTAAATTGATCACTTAGTCTATGATTTTAGGTTAATCTATTCATCAAAAGTGTTTTAGGTTGCTAGAAGAAACATTGGTGAGCAAGTAGTTCCTAGCCAACGACAGTTGATGCTACGGCTGATTGTGAACATATTGAACCCATTCGCTAATGCTTGTTTGCATCTCTAGGTCCAAATGATAGTTTAGGTATTTAGGTTGCTAGATAAAATTGTCGGCACCCCGACAGTGGGTCGGTCTTATTTTTATGTTTGAGTTCTAGACCTGTGCTAAATTATATCCTGAATAGTTGCTCAATTTTCATCTCTGAATTACCGGCGAAATACCTTAGTCTAGTGCCTTACTTTATTGATTTTAAATCACTTTAATTATTTGCTACTTGTTACAAAAACCAACCATCAAACTTGCTGTCTTATCTTTATTTTTAAATCTCTTAGAATCATAGTGTAACCTTGGTCTCTGTGGATTCAATCCCATCTATACTACTGTGATTGTCTGTGCACCTGCAGTCTTATTTGGGTTAAAATATTGTGTATCACTCTCCTTAACTGTCGCACTTTTATCAACAAACAGAAACACTACCGCCATTTTTTCTATACTAGAATCATCGACAGACTCATCCACCAATAGAGCAAAAATATCATATGATATATTTCTTAAAATAACAGATTTAACTAGTTCTTCTGCAAAACAATGCACAATATCTTTTTGGATCTTAGAAGACATCATATGATTACTTCGAGGAGCATTATCTAAAATAACATTACTCACGACTTCGTTTTGATCAACATTTTAGTAAAGGAGTTCCACAAATTTTCCTCTATTAGCAGATTTTTCAGACTTATCGTGGCCACGGAAAGGTAACCCTTGTCGCAATAAATATCTTGCACCATCAATTGAAGCATTCAACCAAATTCAATACTCATTTTTTCAGTATCATCTTGGTTATGAAAACATGATTAATTGGCTGGCTTTGTTTCATCACGTTTTCACACTTCATAACTGAATTGTTGTGAAAACTATTAACACATCTCACATGTTCTATAAAATCCTTGAGCTTATTCCATCCACAGTATTCATATTTTGTAAATGCAACACTTCTTATGCATTTACCTGCACTATCTCTGAACAAGCAACAACACAGTTACACATGCAAAAAGCTTTTTCTTTTTAACACTATACTCCAACCAGTTTCCGTTCCGATCAAACCAAGCTGGATTAAATCGCCTCAATGTATTTCCAATCAGCTTTTGTTCAAAAATATGACCACGAAGTTGGCAAAGACCTCTAATCAAGTATTTTCAAATTAACACATCTCTTTGATTTGGATAATAATCTCTTATTCTTTTTCCATCTGTCAGGATCCCATGGTAGATCAATATCTTCTAATTCACTGCGAGGTCGAGATGTAGTTTTTCTTTTAAAATATTTGTGCAAAATTTCCATTGCTTTGCAAAAACATTTTATGATTGATATATATATATATATATATATATATATATTCCAAATGATTTATGATAATGATTGTTTACGAATGATAATTCTTCTAAAAAAAATACACTAACATAGTAAAATAAAACATTATGCCGTTGACCTTTTTGGTAGAGTGTAGTTAGAAAAATATATTTCTAAAAGAGATAACCTTTAATTTTAAATAACTATAGTCAATAGAACTTTGAACACATGATCAATCAATTGAAACAACTTCTTCTCTATGGTCAATTAAAACAAATTTAGTCAAAACATTACATCAACGACTGCAAGAAAATGAATCGATAAAGGGTTTTTCAAAATTTTATTATGAAAAATTGACAACTATCCATATTAAATTACAATAATATGATTTTAAATTAAAACATATAGTAAATTACTTGCTTATGATAAGAGAATTTTAACTCACGGATTATGATTATAACAAAATAGGATTATTAATTGTTGATGTTCATTAAGGCCATAAATCTTATTGCAATTCTAAATTTTTTAATTATAATTAAAATATCAATAAAATTTGATTAAAATATTATAAAACCTAAATCTAATTTTTGACCTGAATGATGAACTTACTTGAATTTGAAAGGAAAAATGTTAAGTCGTTGAAGAAGAAAACTGAAAGGTCAAGAAAGATGAATTTTTCTTAATTAGATTTGTTTATGGGCAAAAAAAAGAGATTAGGTACGTCAAAAAAAGAGACGTTAAGTTAAAAATTTGGGCCAATTTTTTCTCTAATTTTAAACAAACAAAAAATATAAATATAGATCTTTTTGCCTATAGACTTCTGTTATATAATAGAGGAGGGGTCAAATTAGTGAGACAGTATATTAATAAAATTAATTGGATTGAACTCAATGATACAAAACCCATAACATCTATAAAAACAATTGGGGGTATCAGATGACCCACCTTATTTACTAGTTGGTCCGCCTTTGTACATATATGAGTATATCAATGGACATGAAAATGAAAAAAATGAAGGAAATGAACTCAATTTATTAAACAAAGGGGAAGAAAAAACTGGAAGAAAAAAGGGAACAACACTCTCTAAAAACTGAAATTTTCTTTATCTTTTCATGCGACACTAAAAATCAAAATCGCAAAACTTAAATCAATCTTCATCTTCTCTAATTGTTCGAAAATTGTTCATCTCTTTAATTATGACAATTTGATTTGTGAATCATTTTTTTCAATCTAGTTGGTTTTTTCTTGGCCAAGTTAGGATGAATTCTTTTTTCCTCCATCTCGATTCTCTTCTCCAATACAAGGTTTTTACAGAATAAACTTCTTCGAATTTATTTTATTAATGACAAAAAAATTTGATTCTAACAATGATTTACAAATTGTATTGAAAATAATCGTGAAATGAAAATTTGAATAGAGTTTTCAGCGGTTGTAATACTTAAATTTCCGAAGAAATTCAGGTAAGTTTCTACTGAATTTAAGTTTGTTTGATCTCTCTCCCTATCTCTTAGATGACAAAATTCAAATTTCTACATGAATTCTAAAAAAATGTTGGATGGTAAACTTGGCCAATTACCCAAAAATCATTGGTTGGGACAAGCCCAAAACTTGATCAAAATTTACTTGGAAAACAATTCAAAATGAGTTTTCCAAAAGTACCTCATCAAGTAGAGTAGAGAAAGCGGGTTAATCCTCATGAAATTGCACTATTGAAACTAACACTGCACAATCTATTCTAAAACTTGAAAGTATATTATTCTTGAATGAATATTGTTCTTAGCCATATTAAGGATTCTATGATCTTAGAAATAAGGATTCTACATATGATAAAACATTAACACATAAATTTATGCACCAAAAAGATATACCTTTTTTAATTTTATATTGAAAAAAAAACTTTGTTGTGAAAGAGATATTGGAACTGATGTTGTTGTTTTATTCATGAATTATAGGATATCATATATAGGGATACAATATTAGAGTTTAAGCTTAGAGACCAAGTAATCTAACATGGAAACCTTGTAATCTAAAATCTTCTAGAATATACTACTGGGCTTTATAATGGGCATCTATATAATTATTTATAACACTTTCTCGTATATGTCCATTATAATAAAATGGTCTCTAATATGCATAAGATGCTGTCTCATTAAAAATCTGACCAGAAAAACTCATTGGAAAAAAACCATGGTCAATGGAAAAAGAGTGCAATGCGTATTTTCTTCCTTAGGTTATGAAATGAATCCTGAAATTAGATATATGTCATGTAACTACAAAACCAATTAAATCTTCTTTGTGCATGTGAGAAAATAGACTTATATTATTCATGCAATGATGTTTTAATAACAAATATCCACTAAGATGATTACACCCCTTTTGTTCATAATCATAATGATATCAATTTGATCTTATATAATAATATTCTGGAGAATTTTAATAACATGATGTGACTATAACCATTAAATATAAATGAAGTTCTTTTTTATTGCCAAGCTAATCACATCCACCACATAATATTATGTTCCTATCATAATATGGACATTCATCACTGTGTACATTTTTCTTTACTTTAATTTATATATTGTGGTGTATGATCTTCGATTTTTCATCCTTACATCAACTGCTATATTTCATGCACAAATATTACGACATCGATTTGTTTCATGATTCTATTGCAGACATGACTCAACTAGTTGAAATATCTTATCATTATCATTACGAAGTATCTAATTAAATTTTTTTTTGTTTTCATGTCTAATATCCTTAATATCTCTTACAGAGATTACTTATACCTCGGTCCTGACATTTTTCAATAGTTGTTCCTTTTATTTTTCAAATTTTTTTATCTTTGGAACTCACTTCCAGTTGATATTATTCTTATAATCGGAGCACATGTAACATCCGTGTTCCTTAGTCATCCTTTTGAGTTGTAATTGTATTTGACGTTTGTTGTAATGAACCCTCGGGATGTTGTGTTTTGACGAGAATTAATAATAGGACGGATGTTCATTGAAATATTCGGGAATATTTAATACATGATGTGGTATTTCATGTATTGCGGAGTTGAGAGCGAAGTATTATTCCGTCTTGGTTCAGTGATTATGGGTCTACGTCATTAGATCTAGTACGTGGTTGGGGTCAATAGGATTATGTGGTATTTAATCCTATTGACGGGTCATTGGGGTTATGTGGTATTTAACCTTAATGATGGGTCATTAGAGTTATGTGGTATTTAATTCTAATGATGATGGTTAGGGCTATGTGGTATTTAGTCCTAACGGGGCGGTTTACCGATTAGGATTATGTGGTATTTAATCCTAATCGATTGGTAAACTGAGTGAGAGCCTGTGGTATTGGATCTCACGGAGACTTAGTATATTAGAGTCTTGTGGTATTGGACTCTAATATGCTAGGTTGTTTGACGGACTTAACTCGTTTGGGTCCTGTGGTATTGGATTTCGACGGGTTAGCCGTTGGGTGACCACATAGGATCTTGTGAAGTTAGATCCAGGGGTGTTATTGAATCAAGTATGGAACGATACCGAGCTTGATTGATGGCTCTAGGGGCGGTGTTAGAGTTAAATTGATCAATAGATTAATTTTTGAGAATTAATCTCGAGCGGTTCAGTTTATACGGAATTAAACGGTAATTCCGGGGATTTTTGTGGAGTGAAAGAAATATTTTGGGACAGGTAGATGTCTCAAATATTTTGGGAAAATTAGACGGAATTATTAAACCGAACGGTAGAGGTTAATTGGAAGAATTAATCGTTGCGGTTTAGTGAAATCGGGTCGGTTTGGTTTAAATGGAGTAAACCAATAATTAATTATATATACATATATGTATTTCCTCCTCTCTTCTACAACCTTCTACACTCTTCTTCTCATTTCTCATTTTGTACCTGAGATTTATTGGGCTACAGAGAAAGAAGAGGGGAGGAAAGGAGAAAAAGAAAAAGGGGAGGAAAGAAGAAAAAGAAAGAGAGGAAGAGGAAGAAGAAGAAGGAGGAGGAGAAAGAAGAGAAGAAGCTAGAGAAAATCAGAGTTTGGAGCTTGTTTGGGGGGCACGATCGGCCTAGCTATTGAGCTCGGTTTGAACTAAAAATTTGTAGATAAGTTCATCAATATCTTGCCTAATTATCTACCAAATTTCGTCTAGTTTAGTTGAGTATTTTGGGAGATACGATTTTTCTCCCAAAACCGCTCCAAACAAAGCCATAAGCGACGGGTTCGGTTTGGAGAGTGATTGGACACTCAAAACTTGTTAGAGTGAGATGAAATTTGGTAGGTAGATGTTTGAGGATCTTATCTTGAGATTGACCGAAGGGATTTTCGAAATATTGTCTAGGGCAAGAGATATGATCGATTAGGTAAAGCTCTGTTTTTGGAGAAGGAAACCCGAATTGGGGTTTAGTGATCCAAGCTTAAGGCTCGTGATTCATCATTTGAGAAGTGTGTTTTGTGATGTATTGACAGGGAATTAGTAGATATCTTGGTTGTGTGTGAAGCCAAGAAGAAGTTGAGCTTGAAGTGAGAAGTATTGTGTCTTTTTTCTAACCGTCGAACCAAGGTGAGTGCGTGACCGTAGCGTAGCCATATAATCATTAGATTTTCCGTGATTAATGTGTGATGTGGGGCTTGCCCACATGGGTGTGATTTGTGGCTTGTCCATGTTGTATGATGTGAGTGTTGTGATGGAGCTCTATCATAGTATCATTTCATTTTTGCATTGCATATTAGTTCGGTAAGTCTTTGTTTATATGTGCTTATCGCTGTGGGACGGGAGGACCGCCTCACTAAGCATTATCAATGCTTACGCACCTCTTTTAGTGCAGGTAAAGAGGAGTCTTAGGATCGCGAAGCTCGTGAACCGAGGCGGAATGAGAGGATGATGTAAATAGGTTTTGTATGATGTATGTTTTTGTTGCTAACATGGAAACTTGTTGGTATCCCTTGGTTAATAATGCTAAGTTGTTCTGGAAGGAAAGTTGTTAGACTCGAATGTTTAAGTGAAGGTGATTGAAAGAAAATTTTTAAAATCCAGTATTTTAGCTTTCCGCCGCATATAGATTCTTGTAGCTTATCGTAATTTGGTATACGATGTTACAGCACAACTGGTATATGTCATTTTATCACACTATTTTGGTCAGTAAGCGTTTGACAATATATGCTAAAATTTATGAATGAAATATCTTTTGGACTTCTATTTCATATTATGAGGATCAAGATAATTTCAATCTTTCTTTTCAAGATGTTTATTTTTCTCCCCTGTTATGTTGGAAATACTGACGCACTGAAATTACCGTTTCCTATTCAAGAGAGTTTCATATACAACATGCTTTCTTAGCCTCTTTTGAGGTCCTATTTTAGGTTGTGTGGTGGGGCAATTCAACATAAATTAAATAGCACATTCAAAAAATTTAAGATGGAAAAATATTAGGTTCCTAACCAAAACCAACTGTAATGGAGAGATCTCATAATAATTCATTGACTTGATGCGACTCAATGCTCCTACATGTAATATACACCAATGGAATTCCCTAACATTAACAATTAACCAAGTAGCCTCACAAACACCTAGTTATGGGTCAATAACAAAGATAACTTAGTGGTTGATCAGCCCACAATTTTTCCTTGTATTGGTATACCAAGAATTCGATAGTATCCAAATTAATTAGATGGTGAAAAGCTACTAATTTTTTTTTTTGCATCATTATTAAAACCAAAATGGCATAAACGGTTATGTCAATCAGTGAGATTTTTCAGTAAACTTCTTCTTTCAATAAACTTCTTCTTTCAATAAACTTCAAATAAATAATAGTCATATGAAATAATTCAATAAATCAACATCTTTCACTAGTTCGTTACTATCATGCTCCTAAACTAGATTCTCAATCAATCTCGAGCAATATGATATTAACATATTAAAGTAGCACACTTTCAAAAGACCCAAAAAAATCTATATATATAAAGGAGAATATTCTCTCTTCTCATAATACCCCATCATCCTCTCAATCTCCAATACTGTTACACATCATCAATTGTTTCTTTAATTATTTAAACTTTAATTCTCATAATAACTAGCATTCTTTAATATAATAATTTTGAAAAGAATTCGAAAAATCTATATATATAAAGGAGAATGTTCTCTCTTCTCATGATGCCACATCATCCTCTCAATCTCTAATACTGTTACACATCATCAATTGTTTTTTTAATTATATAAACTTTAATTCTCATAATAATTAGCATTCTTTAATATAATAATTTTGAAAACAATTCAAAAAATCTATATATATAAAGGAGAATGTTCTCTCTTCTCATGATGCCACATCATCCTCTCAATCTCTAATACTGTTACACATCATCAATTGTTTCCTTAATTATTTAAACTTTAATTCTCATAATAACTAGCATTCTTTAATATAATAATTTTGAATAAAATCCGAAAAGTCATTTTTTTAGAAAAATGATCTGAAACACTCTAATTTAATAAGTTTACTCTTATTAGATTTATTTATATAGTTTAAAAAATTATTTAAAATAAATCAAAGTATTAATAATTGTTATTATAAGTTATGAACTTAGATTAAAGAGTTTCGTGTATATAAATAATAGATTAATTTTTGTATACATTAATTCAAAAAAATTATGATCTATAATTTAAAACAATTAATAAGGATTAGTTCAATGAAATGTACATAAATTTTAAAATACATTGATTAATTTTATAATTAGAAAAAATATTGAATTTAAATAGGTTAAATGAACAAAAATATGCATTTTGATCATCAAAAATCGGTGTTCGAACAAACGAGATTCGTTCAATAGTGGAATTCTCACAGAATCTTCTAGAAGCTTGAATGACAACTCCAAACTTTTAAATGAAAAATGCATATTATGAGAGATATGTTGTGTTATCCCAAAACGTTAATATGTTCAAGCCAATCTTTGAAAACAAAAATGAGTTAAGTCATATAAAATTTTACAAGGCTCAAGTCATTGACCATACATCGAGAATGAACAGTAAAAGGAAAATATGATGAAGATAATAAAGGTTATGTTTAAAAGGGGTGAACATGTTGTCTATGGTTCAATCTTTTGCATCGACGAGAGAAATAGAGATAGTATCAGTGGAAATATTAGAAACACATAAGGCATTTATGAAAGGAGTTCAATGTTGTTGGTGATCTATGTAATGTAGCCCATGGTTCAATTTTATCGTATTGATAAGGAAAAAATAGAGAATGAGAGAGAAGAGAATGTGTGTATTTTGAAAACATATGAGACGTTTATGAACATAGATCAATATCTAAAATATCCAACTCAATTTTGAAAAAAAAGAAGTGTAAGCATTTGTTGTTCTTTAACATAAGTTTTGAATCCTTTTGAGATTTATGTCTCTTTATATTTTGGAGACTGGATTTATGGATTGTTGGATTGGTTGAGTCGTGTTAAGTTGTGAGCATTCAATATAGCCAATTGTATAGTATTTTTGGATGAAGTGATTTAAACGCTAAATTTTTTAACCATGCCAGTAGTATCTATGACACATCTCATCTATCGGGGGATTGCATGTCTACTACAATCTAATGGTTGAAATTGTTTTTAATTATATAATATTCAATATATTTTCTTATCTAAAGTTAAAAATTCGGATCAAGATTACATATGTAACTATTTAAAAAAAATTATATAAATATAAATATACAAACATTGGATAAAAAAAAATTTATGAACTCAAAATATATTTTAAATTTTAAATTTTAATAAATATAATAAAATATTATATATATGTTATTGATAAAATTTATTTTATTAGGTATATATAAATCGTTAAAAATGAGATATACTAATACTTTTAATTAATAAAATTTCGTACGAAGCACGGTTCACCAACTAGTTTTATTATAATAAAAGATGATATTCTCGTCAGATTTCATTTATGATAAAACAAATAAAGTAAGTCATGAACATTGTAAATAATCACATGAATGAATGCTAAATAAACATTATCATAACTAAATTTTAAAATTTTTTTACGAAATTAATCCAACCGCACACCAACTATTAAGAATTTAGTAATATTTTTTTTCAAACTCAAATAATTCCATAAAGCATTAAATCCTTATTTTTATAACAACATGAAAGAATACTTATCTATTAATCGAAAGGATCATCGTAGGAAATCCAAAAAAGAGATGATGTTGGCGATGATAATGATTTGCTCAGTCCTCTAGATTAAATCCTCCGCTCCAAACACTACAAGAAAACATAACTAATTCCTACAAAATTTCCTACGAATTTATTCGTAGGAATATAATATTACCATATACCTAGGACTTAGTGATGAAAATTTTAAATGGTAGGAGATTAGTAGAGACTATCCTATGAAAATTAATTGAAGTATAATGGTAGGATTTTTCCTACCAAATTCTTACCCAATATCTTCTCGTAGGGATATAGTAAGAAAAGGAAAGGACTTTTGTCGGGAAGAAGTAACTGTTGAATTTGGTAGGAAATTTGTAGAGAAATTACCTACCATTTTTCTACGATAAATCATTTGTAAGGGGCCCACAGAAAGGTCGTAGGAAACTTACCTTCTATTTCCTACAACATTAATTCCGAAGGAAAATTGTAGTAGTTCCGTAGGGCATTTTATTTGGTACACCACGTTTTTTTTCATGTGTAGAGTAGGTAGAATAGTAACATTTTAGTGGGAAGTTGGTAGGATATCTGTAGGAGATAGAAAAAACAATATATATAAATAAGGCACCCGGCTTTCCCATTTGTATTATGTAGAAAGAAAAAAACTTGCTGGTGAAATTTTTTTTAATTTTTTATAGTTTTAATTACAAATGTCTTCAAATAATAGTAATTCACGATCATGGATGGACAATGATAGGTTTGATTCAAGCAGTGGATGTCTTACGAGGGAGTTTGCGGCCGGACTCACTGAATTCATGAACTTTGCAACAAACCAGGCAATTTGCTTAGAAATTGGTAACCTCTTTTGTCCTTGTCCAAGTTGTGATAATAACAAATTTCTCAGCAAAAATGTAGTATGGTTACACTTATATAGAGATGGGTTTAGAGCAAATTATAAGGTGTGGTATTATCATGGAGAAAATGATTCATACCATGTGGGTAGTAGTAGCCAAAATGAGCCTGAGAGGGTTGAAGAACTTAGAACGGGAGAAGAAAATATAGGTACGGTTCAGATGGTCCATGATGCTTTTAGGGAAAATATGCACTCATTTCTGGAAGATGGATATAGAGTAGAAGAACCAAATTTAGAAGCAAGAAGATTTTTTGATATGTTGGATGCATCGAAGAATCCGTTATATGAAGGTTGTAAGGAAGGTCATTCTCCTTTATCAGCTACAACAAGGATGATGAATATAAAGACGGAGCACAATTTGTCTGAAGAATGTGTAGATGCTTTTGCTGATTTTGTGAAAGATATATTGCCAGAAGACAATTTATCACCAGCTTCTTATTATGAGATTGAGAAGCTTGTTTCCAGCCTTGGTTTACTATATCAGATGATTGATGTTTGCATCAACAATTGCATGATTTACTGGAAATCAGATGCAAACTACTTCGCTTGTCGATTTTGTGGAGAAGCTCTGTTTCAGAATACTGGTGGGAGGGTAAAAGTACCATTTAAGCGTATGTGGTATTTACCGTTAGTAGATGGGTTGAAAAGGTTATATCAGTCTGAGCGCACAGCAAGACCTATGAGATGGCATAGAGAGCATACAAAGCAAGGAAAGATCACGCATCCCTCAGACGCAGAGGCAAGGAAACATTTTCAAACAATTCATCCAAGTTTTGCATCTAAAAGTAGAAATATATACCTCGGTCTATGTACAGATGGTTTCAACCCATTTGGAAGACATGGGAAGCAGTATTCTTTGTGGCCAGTTATTGTCACTCCCTACAATTTGCCTCCATCTTTGTACATGAAACGAGAGTTTTTATTCTTAGCTATACTTGTTCCTGGTCCAGAACACCCAAAGAGATCCCTAGATGTGTTCTTACAGCCTTTGATTCACGAGTTACAAGACTTATGGGAGCACGGAGTTGAAGCCTATGATGTCTCATGCCAACAAAATTTTATTATGCGTGCAGTTTTAATGTGGTTCATTAGCAATTTTCCAGCATACGGAATGTTATCTGGGTGGACAACACATGAGAGAT
This sequence comes from Cardamine occulta, assembly GCA_028015245.1. NCBI lineage: Eukaryota > Viridiplantae > Streptophyta > Magnoliopsida > Brassicales > Brassicaceae > Cardamine > Cardamine occulta. Next base: position 12,887,103 of record CM051369.1, read on the forward strand.
TATCATGTCCGTATTGTCAGGATAGTACATATGCATTTCAGTTAAAACATGGAAGGAAGACTAGTTGGTTTGATTTTCATAGACGCTTCTTGTCAACCTCACATCCTTATCGAAACAACAAAAGGTTGTTTAAGAAGAATATAGTTGTTCGTGATGATCCACCGCTAGAGTTAGATGGTGAAAATTTATTGATGCAACTTTAGGATTTTGGTGCTGAGAAGACAACATATTGTGGTGGTAATGGGCATCTTCCGGTGGACGGTTATGGAGAGTACCACAATTGGTACAAGAAAAGTATTTTTTAGGATTTGCCTTATTGGAAAGATCATTTGTTGATGCACAATCTTGATGCTATGGACATTGAAAAGAATTTATTCGAAAACATCATGAATATTGTTTTAAATGTTCAAGGGAGGACAAAAGACAATTTGAAATCTAGATTAGACTTGCCTACTTTATGTGTGCGCCCTCCTCTACATGTCTTACCAAATGGAAAGGGTCCACGCCCTCGTTTCAGATTAGATGGAGAAGCGAAGAATGAGTTTTTCATTGGATTATCCATAGTGTTAAATTCCTGGACGGTTATGCTTCTAACCTACGAAACTGCGTTGATAGCGAAGAAGGTAGATTATCTGGGATGAAGAGTCATGATTGTCATGTTTTTATGCAACGCTTGCTACCATTCGCATTTGTAAATCTCCTACCAAAACCCGTACATAAAGCTATTGCAGTAACCATAATGTAGCTTATTTATTCTGATTTATTTTTTAACTCAATATTATATTATATATATGGTAATGTTTTTTTCTTTGTCTAAATGCAGGAGTAAGTGCTTTTTTTTTAGGGACCTATGCACGAGATCTCTTACAGCTGACGGAATTCAACATTTGTCTGACAACATACCCGTCCTTCTTTGTAATCTTGAAAAGATATTTCCACCGTCATTTTTTGATGTAATGGAACATCTTCCCATTCATCTTCCTCGAGAGGCAGAACTTGGTGGTCCTGTTCAGTATAGATGGATGTACCCCTTCGAGAGATTCATGTTTCGTCTAAAAAAAAGGTGAAAAATTTAAGCAAGGTAGAAGGTTCCATTGTCGCTCAGAGCATCAACGACGAAACATCTAATTTCTCTGTGTACTACTTTCCACCAAGTGTACAAACCAAGAGCTGAAAACGTAGTCGTTATGACGATGGAGGGGAGAAACCCCAATACTTAACCCAAGTACCAGCTATCTTCTCTCAAGTCGGGCGACTAAGTGGGAAATACAGTAAGCGATGGTTTACAGAAGAAGAACAAAATCACTTGCATACATATATTCTTCTTAACTGCGAGGAATTAGCCCCGTACGAGAGGTATATCTTATTAATGTTGTACATATATAAGTTTTTTACTTTTTAGTTATTCTAATTAATTACATTCAAATTTAAAGGATGTACCTAGATCAATTGAGGATGATGTACCCAGATTATGATGAGGAGACTCTTGACCGATTGAAACAGATGGAGTTTGCACAATGGATGAAATTTTATGTGAGAATATTAATTTATTTAATTACAATTAGTATACTAATTAAAACTAATTATAATTAATATGATACAGGTGCACACATGTCGGGTGCAATGTGAACCATTAGAAACTTGGTTAGAAGAGTTGGTTGATGGTCCATTGTCGCTTGCAATGAGTTCACCGATGTATTACACACGTGGATATACCTTTAAGATTTTCCATGAGGGACGTAGTAGGACAACTCTGGGATCTCTGCGCAAGCTAGTGACCTTATATATTATGGTGTACTCAAAGAGATATTGGAAATTGAGTTCCCAGGTGTGATTAACTTAAAATGCATATTATTCTTGTGTGCTTGGTACGATCCATTGATTGGTATAGGTGTGCGGCAAGACAAATTTGGTGTAACAGAAGTAAACACATCAAGAAGTCTCAATAAATATGATCTTTTTATTCTGGCCTCACAAGCTGACCAAGTGTCATACATTTCTTATCCTTGGTTAACTGTTACGCAAATCAACCCACGTGGGAGAGTGTGTGGTATTTATATATATGGTATTTTTTAAAAATTTCATTTCAAAAATCAATATATTTTTCAAAAAATCCCATTTTAAAATAAAATCTATATATATGGTATTTTTCAAAAAAAAACCATTTTAAAATATAATACATATTAATTCGAATATATCAAATATTCACAAAAATAATTTTGCAAAAAAATCTTAAATATTTTTCTGAAAATTTTTAAAATCTACGTTATCAAATTAATGAATTAGATGTTGATCTAAATTTAAGGATTTTATCAAACAAATAATATTACTTACCTCTACCACTTTCCTACCAAATATGTATATATTTATTACCTTACCTCACCAATTTTCCACCCAAATTGTAAAACCTACATCTACAACGACTTCTGAAGAACCGCAGTAAAATTTCCACCTCTTTACTCGATTTCCTTCTCAATCTTACCCTCTCTACTACGACTTCTGAAGAATCGCAGTAAATTCTTCTCTGTTGTTACTCTCTATTCTCAAATTAAGTTCATCTCTGTTTAGTGGATTTTACCTTCACCACTAGATCTCTTGCTGTTACTGGAATTTATACTGTTTTAGCGTAACAAATAGAAATATTGTTTCATCCTCTGTTGTATGAGTTTGGTGTTTGGTGTTTGAGTTACAAATGTTCTTTGTCTAATTCATCAGTTAATCCTCCTCCTTATTTTTTCATGCTGCTGATGCTTCGAAGAGATGGTTCATCACAGGAATAAGTCATTACCTGCAAACTTCTCGTGCTCCCCACCTTTGGCTCCTCTATTCACGGTATTAAGGATTTGATATTTACAGTTATTACGATTTTCTCTTCAATTTTGTGTTGATTGCTTCTTTGCTTGGAAAATCTTTGGAGTATTGCAGGAGAATACACGTGTGGAATTTGAGATACACATGTCAAACGAGAGGCGCGCTTATGATAGCTCTACACCGAGCTACTCATTGAATGACATAAGTATGCTTCAATCACAGCAACGTTCTCAGCCTAACCAACACAATCTTAGTAGTACTGAAGCTCGACAATCTAATTCTGGGATTCCTGATACTGACAAATCAGCTGTCCCGGTGCTAGCTTCAGTTGATGACTTGTTGAGTTGTTCTGGCCGAAATAACCTCCCTTACCTAAGCATCGACATGTTTTTTTCATTTTTAGATCGTTAGAGCCATGAATATTAAATTGTGTTACTTTGAAAATATTTTCTAGGTTTAGGCATGACTCAACCGGAAAGATGACAAAGCAGATTTTGAAGATGCTTAAATCTGATCTCCCAAAACCGTATCCGACATATCGTTCACTCCCGCAAGAAATAAAGAACCGCTGGTTCCGAACTTTTGCTGTAAATATGGTTTATTTTTGAATTCTTGGTAGAAACTTTTTTTTTTTTTTAATTCAGGTTTCTAATTACTAATAGTTTCATGTACAGCAAGAGTTCAACTGGAACCCAAGCATAACCGAATCCATCAGAACTGCATATGACATTCAAGCAGATTTGTCTTTTAGATACAACCTATCCGAGTGGAAGTCGACATGCCTCGAAAAGGGACTAGAAGGGTTGCCAGAATGGATGAAGGCAAGGAAATCTCTCTTTGCAGGATACATGAAAATGTGGAACTTGCCCAATGTGAAAAGCAAGGCAGGCATAAACTGTACAAATCGTTCAAGCAAAAGAGATGGTTTAGGGCAAGCAGTCCACAACAATGGTGCGAAAACCTTAGAGCTAAAATGGGATGAAATGGTAAGTATAATTTTTGTGGAAGTTATTGATTATTTCAGTTTTTATTTGTCTTCTTCTCAAAAAAATTCTTTGATAAACTTTGATGTTTCTTCTTGATCTGATGCTAGGTTTGTTGATAAGGTTTCAAGGTCTTAACTTTCAGATTCTTTTCTTGACTTTCAAATTTGTTGACAATTTGCTGAGAACCAACATTGAGAACTATTTTCGAAATTTGTTGACAATTTACTGAGAACCAACATTACTGAGAACTATTCTCTATATATGATTTTGTTTTATCACGTGATGGTTTAGAAATTTTTTTGAATTGCTTAAAGTACATTTTTGTGCAGGTTTGTTTTCCATTTGCTCTTTAAGTGATACTACAAACTCTTATTTACTTTTGGTTTTGTTTGAAAAACATTTAAAACTATTGAATCTGGGAAGGAGCCTGATATGCTGCACTTCATAGAAGTGACACTTTTTAACAAGAAGAGGTGTACAGTTACGGACAAGAAGGCACAAATGATTATTGACTCCGCTGAAAAGAAGATAGACATTGCTGTTTCTCAACGACAAACTGAAGGAGATGACTCGGTTCAGACTCTCACACCACCGGAGATTTACGATATAGTGATTCAAGTAAGTTACTTTCAATTTGATTGTGGTGCTTAACATAAACCTGTCTTACATTTTCTGAATATTCTATAATTTTGCTTTCTTTTTACTTTCTCAGGAAGTCACAAATAGTAAAGGACATCCCTACGGATTTGGTAAATTACTAAGTTATGGACGCACATCATCTTCTTACACCTCGAGAAACCTACACCAAGAAACATTGTTGCGAGAAGAGATTCAAACATTGAAGAATCGTGAAATGGAGAAGGACACCAAGATTCAGTATCTCATGAAATGCAACAGGCTATTTCTCGAAAAGTTTCCAGACATTTGTCCACCAGGTACTCCCGATGATGACGAGACGCAAGAATAGTTTGAATTTATTTTCAAAAACAATGTTGACATTTCTTTTGTGTTGTCTTTTGTAAAATATTTTACTTTTATGTACAATATTTGGATTGATGTTAATAATTTATTATTGCATAACTTTCTATTTAATTTTCGTAATTATTCTAAATATTGAAACCATTTTAGGAAAATCTCTGGGATATTCTAATTATTGAAACCAATTCAATTTTTGTAATTTTAAATTAAGTTTGTAGTAAACTCATAGGAATTTTCCATAGGGAATTAGTAGGAAATATTTTCGTACCAAAATTATCGTAGGAAAAGTTTCGAAATATTTCCGTAGGAAAAATATTCTACCAATATTTTGTAGGAAATCGGTTCGCATTAATTCGTAGGAAAATAGTAGAAAATATGTTTCCTACAAATTTTTCTTCGTAGGATTATGGTAAACATAATCCTCCCATATCCCTACATATTTCTCTATGACCAAATTTCTTAGGAAATTCCTTACGATTTTTCTATGAAAACGTTTTTCTACGGGACATTTCTTACCAACAATTGGGATAGGAAAACGGTAAGAAATAGCTATTTCCTACCAAAATTTTACAATTAACGTAGTAGGAATTAAGGCTTTTTCTTGTAGTGAAAGAATTAAGAAACTTTTGTCAATCATTTTTTATTTAAAGAACATTTAGTCAATTATAATAAAGTAATAAGAAGAATGAGTATAAATCAAATATACAGATCAACACAATTATACTTGTATTTCTTAGTTATAAAGCACAAGAATATTAAATAGCAGATCGAATCAATTGGAAGTAATGTATGCATGAACTTTCTAAATCATTTCAAACCAATGAGTATTAGACCAGTTACTTGGTTGCTTAGGCATGAGTCTTATCTCGGTAAATCAACAAACCAATAATAAAATATGTGTCGATCAATGACAAAATATGGTTTGGTAACAACTTAATTAATTATTATGATGGAATTTAGATTTTAAAATACCATGGAATGGATTCACGATTATCTACTAGGATGCATTAACATTTTATAGTAGAATCTTATACGATTAGAGAGGCAACAAATATGAAGCAATATATAATCCATAAATTATGAATAAATAAAAGTAATCACTGCACAGATCTCTACGACAAACATAATTAAACTAACGAAGAATCTAATAACTTACCAAACCAAAACAAACGTTTGACCAAACCAAATAATAAAATATTGAGCAATAAAAATCTATATGCTAGATTCGTTAATGATAATTAGTAATAACAAACAAATTTTATATTTTATGAAACGATAATTCAAGAAGCGTCGAACGAAGCGACAAACAATAAAGCATGAGGTTAGTTATCTCTATAATGAAAATCGTGTTGCGACCATTTTGCAATGATGGTATTCGACGGTATGGTTACGAAGATAGAATAATTTATGGTTTTAAAAATCCACTTACAAATTCCCGTGTGGAATAAGCTACAATCATTGTTGGTGAAATGACATCTCTCAACAACAAAAAGGCCCCATAAATTTATCTCATATTTTTCTTAATTTTGTGTGGAAGATAGAATTTATAGAATTGGTTTCAGGTCGTACTCATATTTTTTTTTTCCTCTCCCTAATTAACAACATTAAAAAAAAATCAGAGTACTACAAGTAAAAAGACAAAGCTCTAAAGAGACAGATCACAACTTTAAAAAAAAACAAGGTAAAGAGACAGATCACAAATTAAAAAAAAAAAAAAAAAAAAAAAAAAAAAAAAAAAAACGCCGATGCATATAACATTAATTCTTCTTTTTGTTTTTTTTTTTTGGTTTGATAAATATGCTTATAACGTTAAAGCCTAGAACTAACGTGTTCAACACTGCGTCGATGAACTTTCTTGGAACCGGCATCGTCCTCATCAACTACTAAGGTCTTAGCTACGTCTCTCAACTTAGACTTTAGGATCTTTCCATTACTATTTTTCGGCAACTCTTGAAAGAACACAACCTTTCTCGGACACATGAAATGTGGCATATTCTCACGGCAATACTTAATCAAATCTCCTTCTCCGGTCACCAATTTATCTTCACCCTTTTTTAGAACAACAAAAGCACACGGAGTTTCACCCCAGAGAGGGTGAGGCATAGCCACAACCGCGGCCTCGAGCACTTTCTGATGCATGTAAAGAACTTTCTCAACCTCAATACTGCTAATATTCTCACCTCCTGAGATAATGATGTCTTTGGATCGATCTTTGATCTCTACATGCCCATCAGGATGAATCACACCTAAATCTCCTGTGTTAAACCATCCGTATTTAAACGCTTCAGATGTTGCTTTAGGATTCTTTAGATACCCTTTCATTAAACTGTTTCCTTTGACTACAATCTCTCCCATTGTCTTCCCGTCGCGTGGGACACTCTCTAAAGTTTTCGTATTCTTCACGTCAACTTCATCTATGATTATGTTTCTTACCCCTTGCCTTGCTTTCAGTTGCATCTGTTGCTGCTTTGGTAGTCTTTAAATTGTATATATTGTATTAATAAATGTGATTTTAAACATGGTTGTATATGAGATTAATTATGCTTATTAAATTGTGATTATATATTACCTGTTCCATTCTTCTTGCCACTCACAATAGAGAGCTACACCCGAAGTCTCTGTAAGTCCATAAGCATGCATCACTTGAAACCCCAACTGCTCAACCTTCTCAAGAAGCGTAGCCGGAGGGGACGAACCTCCGATTTGTACCCGAACAGGAGTTGACCGATGTGACAGGTTGGTTCGACGACCTTCGAGGAGAATTCTAAAGACCGTAGGAACACAAGACATATGCGTCACGCCATGCAAATCTATATTCATATAAATTTCTTGAGCAGTCAGGTGCCTTATACATACATTGGTGCCTCCACGCGCAGCCATAGACCACGTGTGTGTCCATCCATTGGCATGAAACATAGGCAGGGTCCAGAGATAGACCGGGAAAATCCCCATTTCCCAGCATATAATCGCGCTCAAAGCGCTCAAGTAGGCTCCTCGGTGGCTAACTACAACACCTTTTGGGTCGGCCGTGGTGCCAGACGTGTAGTTCAATGAAATAGGATCATGTTCGTTGCGGACACGGAACATATTTGCGGACGAGGAGAGTGTAGTTTCTCCTCTACGGATGAGACCCTCGTAGTCTAACTCCTTGGAGGAAGGCTTTGTAGTGGAATCAATCTCGTTAATGAATATGATCAATGGGTGATATTTTGAATCGTCAAACGGTAGGAGACGAAGAACTTCTTGGATCAAAGGAGCAAACTCGTGGTCCACGAATACGATCTTTGGTTGAGCGTGGCGGAGGATGATGGCTACGGTTTTGGCGTCGAGACGGGTGTTGATAGGATTAAGTACAGCTCCGGTCATGGGAACACTAAAATGCATCTCGTACATGGCAGGTACGTTTGGGGCCAAAATCGAGACCTAGACACAAATTTAGATGAATACTTCAGTACCGTAAAACTTACCATCTTAACAAAAAGTAAGAATGGCACACGCAAATATGATAGGCAGAATAAGAAGAAGGCAAAGAAGTGGTATGAAAGAAAAGGTAAAGAAGAAGTCATACGACGTCGTTTCTGTTGATGTTAAGAGAGATGAGAGATGAGAGATGTGGCGAGACGGCAACAACGGTCATAGGTTTGAGGCCAAGTGAAACGAGTTTGTCCATAAATTATGGAAGTTCGATTTGGATAACACTCAAAAGCTCTCTTCAAGAACGTTATGGGAGTTAAAGGAACGTTGTTTGCTTCGCATAACTCCAGATTATCCATCTTGTATATGTGTGTGTGAGGGAATAGAGATATGCAAATCGATACTATATATAGAAGATTGTGAGAAGCCTCTCAAAACATAAATAATCATTAAAAAAAATGTAGTATTCGCAGAACATTAAATGAATTTTAAACAGATCATGCCTAAAAGTTTGGAAGCTGTCACAGAAAACATCTAAAGCTCTCACAATCTCAGTTTTATTATTTTTGAGTTTATTACAAAAACAACACATGACATTATAGAAGTAGGAACCACCTTTAATAGGAATGGAAGCAATACTTTAAAAAGAGAAAAGAAAAAATATTGTAAAAGGAGCAGTAAAATATTGTAAAATTATATCTTTGCTGCCTAACAAGAAAATGCATAACTCCACATATTAAGACTTAACTTAAGCGTGACTTGCTGGACATTCAATATACTGAATCTCCCTTGGTAATAAGATTGGGACATTGAAACCTACCCAACGTCAAGAAATAAATACTCCATCCGAGTTTGACTGATTTTTCTCAAACTAATGATGTAATAAAACTCAAATTTTAACAAAAAAAAACAAATAGTTTATTATTTAAGAAAATTACTATATATATATATTTTTAGTTTCATCATATATATTAGATGTATTTATTCATATGATGCATCATCGAATATATATATATATATATATATGTGTGTGTGTGTGTGTGTTTTAAATGTATGATTTATTTTCTATAACTGGAGTCAACTACACAAATAATGTAAAAATGTAAAAGTTCCATTTTAATTACTTTAGATTTTATATAATGATTTATATTGATGTTTAAATTTCAAAATTTTCAAAAATTTCAATGTTGGTATAAATATGCAAATCACTAATATATATATATATATATATGTGTGTGTGTGTGTGTGTGTGTGTGTGTGTATATTTAGGTCCAAATCAATTTTATGAATAAATTTCAAAAGGAAAAGACACACAATACAGTCTTTGACAAGGAAATGAGTTGATGATATTAATTGTTTAAATAACAAAAAAAAAACATTAGGCACGAACGTCGGTCAAACAGTCGAGTGGGCCATTCATATTCACTATGATTTTTATTGTAAACATGCGTTTGTAATCAAAGAAAACAATAATGGATCGTTCTCGCCAGATTTGTTGCGACCTAAAACTTCGGTTTATGATGTGGAGAAGTATCCTTTTTTTCTGTGGATCCAACCACTAGAAGAAAAAATTATGTAAACAACAAACAAATATGTGGTAGTGAGAACTTTTCAAAGCTCAAATCAGTAAATAGATCACAAGACTTTGTCGAAAACAATAAAGAATTAAAAAAAATATAAGAAGAAAATTAGGTTTTCGTGACGCCGGGTCTACTAGAAAAAGATCTGCAGCGTAAAATGCCTTTTTTTCCTTGGCCAATTTTGGTGAAAGATTAAAAAAAAAGTCAGTGTCCTTTTAAGAACAACAAGAGAGAGAATGGAGTAGAGGTCACTGAAAAAAACTATAAAAAAAAAACAGATACCTCAACTAGAGAAAATCGTATTAATACAATATACTATATAACTACAGTATTTTTCTTTTTTTTGGTTAACCGGGAGGTTCCATATTTTTAATCATCCGACTAATCCTTTCAGCTTGAGTGTAACCATCGATTATTCTATTTATCGGATTTTCTAATAGTGATTTAAATAATTTTATGTTTGAGGAAAATAATCCTTGTCCTAAACTAAGAGAACAATTTATTCTCGGCCAGAAGTTCTGGGCATCTTTTGTCGAGAAGCATTGGATAGCCAAAAGCTCAAGTAACAATGTGATTTTGCACATCGAGTTGTCCAGCCTAGAGCATTTCCAAAAGATCAAAATCTATGCTAAGCAAATTAAATAACAGAACAATTTTTTTATTAAAACAAAAAATGATAAATGATAATCTTCATAAAATTGAATTCACATACATCAAATCACTGATAAAATTTTATAAATAACTGTAGTCATAAATCTTAAATAAATAGTGTTATAAATTTTATTAAATAACAAATTTTAAAATGTAAGTATGAGTTTTAATAACTACCCCCTATCTATTAGTTTTGTTAATGTAAGGTTAAAATAAATTCTATAAATTAACAAAATTTAAAATGTAAATGTTAGAAAGACATATTAATGAAGAATATAATTAGGCGGTAAGCCCTATAAGAGTTCCCAACCATACATGTTTAAAAGTCGATCGTAGATGCATAAACTCAAAGCCGAGAAGTACGTTGATCAATACAATGTTTATCCTCGCGCCGTTGATCTTTCTTGAAGCTAACCAAACCTTTAGCGATGTCTCTCAGCTTAGGCTTAAGGATCTTTCCATTGCCGTTCTTTGGTAGTTCTTCCAAGAACACTACCTTTCTCGGACACATAAAATGTGGCAGATTCTCACGGCAATACCCAATAAAATATGTTTCTTTAGTCAACAAGTTATCTTCACAATCTCCTTCATTAGTCTCACCCTTTTTTAAAACAACGAACGCACATGGGGTTTCACCCCACATAGGGTGAGGCATGGCCACGACGGCGGCCTCAAGCACTTTCTGGTGGTTATAAAGAACATTCTCAACTTCAACACTGCTGATATTTTCGCCTCCCGAGATGATTATGTCTTTGGACCGATCTTTGATCTCTACGCGCCCATCAGGATGAATCACACCTATGTCTCCCGTATTGAGCCACCCATGTTTAAACGCTTCATTTGTAGCTTTGGGATTCTTTAAATATCCTTTCATTATGCTGCTTCCTTTTAGAAAAATCTCTCCCATTGTCCTCCCATCGCGTGGGACACTCTCTTGAGTTTCCTTGTTCTTCACGTCAACTTCAGCTAAACCCAAGATGCCTACCCCTTGTCTTGCTTTCAGCTCCATCTGCTGATTCTCTGGTAATCTGTGTCCATTGATCAGTAATAGGATTCTCTTATTATTCTTAATAATACTTAAAATGGTCGTAAGTAGTTAAACAAAAAATATCCTTTTTGAAAAGCTTATAGTACTGAAAAAAGTTTTATTTTTGAAATCTTACATTTCGTTATCATTTACAACAGTATAACAATTGTTTTTTATTCTTAAACGATAAACTTTCCTTTTTAAAAACTATAAACTTGTACCAATGATTATTACCTGTTCCACTCGTCTTGCCACTCACAAAAGAGAACCGGACCGGTGGCCTCCGTAAGCCCATAGGCATGCATCACTTGAAACCCTAGCCGCTGAACTTTCTTAACAAGAGCACAGGGCGGCGATGAACCAGCGGTCAGCACTTGGACCGGCCGGGACCTATGTGACAGGTCAAGTGGATTACCTTCCAGGAGAATGTTGAAGACCGTAGGAACACAACACATATGTGTCACGCCATGCATTTGTATGTTCTTATAGATCTCCGGGGCAGTCACGTGCCTTATACAGATGTTGGTGCCCCCACGTGCCGCCATTATCCACGTGAACGTCCATCCATTGCAATGAAACATTGGAAGAGTCCAAAGGTAGACAGGGCTGGTCCCCATTTCCCAGCCAATAATCACACTCAATGAGCTCAAATATGCTCCACGGTGGCTAACCACAACACCTTTCGGGTCGGCCGTGGTACCCGACGTGTAGTTCAAAGAGATAGGATCATGCTCGTTGTGGACACCGAACATAGGTGCGACCAACGAGGACTTAGGATCTCCTCTACTGATAAGACACTCGTAGGCTAACTCCTTGGACGAAACCCTTTTAGGGACATCAGTCTCATCAATGAATACGACAAGCATGTTCAGTTGTGAGTCGTCATGTCGTAGTAGATGATGGATTTCTCGAGCCAAGGGCTCAAAATTACGGTCTATGAATATGATCTTGGGCTGGGCGTGACGGAGAATTGCGGCAATGGATTTTGCGTCGAGGCGGGTGTTGATAGGGTTAAGGACAGCTCCTGCCATGGGAACGGCAAAGTGCATCTCATACATGGCCGGTGTGTTTGGGGAAAGAACTGAGACCTAAACACACATGTCTCATATTAATATAAAAAAAATTTACTTCGGTCTAGTTAGTAACTATATAACTATTATATCAATATATTAATTATGTTTGGACAGATGAAATACTGGCTACGCCAAACTCATGTAAAAAACAACCGTTCCATTTTTGTAACTAATGTTCACATTTTTCAACAGAAATAATATTATAATTGTGTTAGACTCTAAACAGACCAAACAGGGTATATATATGTAGCATGTTGGGAGAGTGTCGTACTTAAGTTCTAAAGGTCGCATTTTCAATCCAAGTTTCACTGCAAATATTTATCCATATATATATATATATATTTATATAATTCTAATTGAATATGTAACATAAATTCATACACTCTAGTCAAACGAGACAATCTTGAGAAAATTTAAAACTGTCAACGAACAATTGGGGTGAGGGTAGTGAGAGCGAGAGAGAGAGTGACATACGACATCGTTCTTGGCAATGTTAAGAGAGAGGAGAGAAGCAGCGAGACGACAGCAACGGTCATAGGTTTGAGGCCAAGTGAAACGAGTTTGTCCATAAATTATGGAAGTTCGATTTGGATAACACTCTGAAGCTCTCTTCAAGAACGTTATGGGAGTGAGAGGAACGTTGTTTGCTTCACATAATGCAAGGTTATCCATCTCTTCTTTGTGTGTGTGAGCGAAGAGGGGGTAGTACAATTAGATATTATATAGAGAATTATGAGATGGAAAAGTCATTCTTAGATTGATAGGTTTAAGGTTTTCTGCAAAATAACCCTTTAAATTGCCATTTTTTTCAATTTTACCCTCCACGTTAAAAAATGAATGTCAATTCCGCCAAGTTAAAAATAATATGCAATATACTTCTTACTACCATCATCATCAAATATGTAAAATTATGATAAAAATATATCAAATTGAAACACACACAATAAAGAGTAAAATCTAAATCTACTCTTAGAATTAAAAAATCTAATATATATGACTGTAAAAACTCTTTGAAAATACAACAAGGGTTATACTGCGTATTATTTTGACTTCACGGTATTGATCTGCATTTTTAGAAATAAAAGGTAAAACTGATAAAATGGTGATTTGGAGTTTTTTTTTTTTTTCTTTTTTTTGTAGCAGACTATAAATTTAATTTACATTTTCTACTTCCTTTTGTTAAATATTTAAGAGTCAATTAGGTGAATATACATATTGAGATTATAAATTAGGAGAATGACAAAGTATTGGTTTGTTAACGCGTTAAATTAAAATAGTAACTGCGTTAGTCATGTTATGCTAAAACAATAAATACAGTAAAACCTCTATAAATTAAAATATTAGAACCGGATAATTTTATTAATTTATAGAGATTATTAATTAATCAATAAATTAATAATATAAAGAGTTTTTCTAAATTAAAAAATATTATATAAAAAGTAAAAAATAAAGACAATACTTCGATGTGTTTTAATGCATTTACACATTAAGAAATAATTATTGCATATATAAATTTTTTTAATAATTTTTGATGCAATTTGAAAAGATAATATCATATATTTTTGATATTTTAAGAAAAATAGAGATAAAATCCAACAAAATTACAAATTTACGAATATTTAAACAACATTAGAATCATATTTTACTAAAATATCTTATATATATATAATAAATTTATATAATTATTAATTTATGTTATTAATGGGACCATATATTTACATTGAGATTTCAAAAAAATTAATATCTTATTATCTTATCGAAATGTGTCAATTATTACACCGGCCCAACTTGAGACCGGAAAAATTTATTAATTTAGAGAGGTTTTTAATTTATCGAGCATTAATTTATAGAGGTTCTACTGGAACTGTATTTTCAATAAATTATAATATTTATCGCGTTATATTATTCTTGAAAATTAAAATATTAATAAAAAATACATTAATAGACACCACCATCGCGACTAGCACTATAACTTCAATTGCTGAAAGAAGATTCAGCAATGATAGTGTACAACCGCCACCAACTTATCCGTAGATTCACCCAACAACAACAATAACAAGATCCTAGTTCTGGTAGCCATGTCGGATTTATACTGTTGTAGTGGGATATTGAAAGACATCAAAATTTTCAAAACGTGTTTCATTGGAGGAGTCTCCAAAGGATTCCGATTCAGATCCATCGAACAACAAGAAAAACAAAAGTTTCAAAAAGCGTTTAAATTTTAATACAGCAATGCTAGCTAAACGATATTGGAAATTGATTCACTACCCCAACTCTCAGGCAGCACGGATATTAAAAGAAGGATACTTCAAAAATATTCATCTTTTACATGCTAGGAAGCCGAATCTTCCATCATTTGGATAGAAAAAAATATATTTTCATCAAAAGAACGGGTGGTAAAAGAACCACAGTGAGGTCTGGACTCGGAATATGATATTTCTGTTTGGCAGGATCCTTGGATACCAGATATTAATCAACGACAAACTATTCGGCGAGGAAAAATATTACATCCAAATATGAAGGTGATACATTTAACTAACTCGGTAACTGGAGAATGACACTCTCCTATACTTCAAGAGTTTATGGATCCAAAAGATATACATGTTGTGAGGGGTATGGCCATAAGCCAATCTTACCAACCTGATAGACTTTTGTGGCATCACACAAAATTTGGAAAGTATAAGGTAAAATCATGTTATAGGCTGGCTCAAAACATGATATCGGTCGAGGATAGGGATCCCAATTGTACAGCCTTAAAGACTCAAGCATGTAAGGTACAAGCTCATATGAAGTTACAACATCTTATATGGAAAATAGCATCCGCTTCTTTGGCAGTAATTTCATCCTTAAATCAACGGAGATTAAGATATGATATCCCATGTCAAAGATTTATGGTGACAGAAGAACAATAAATCATGTTTTCTTTGAATCTCCATCATCCTTACAAACTTGGGAGTTGTCTTTAATTCCCTTGATACCAGGAATTTTTCAACAACTTCCCTTTTTACTAATTTGGATTATCTTTTCTGGAGATTACCTCTCAGTTTAGAGGATGAATATAATCATTGTTTTGTATGGATATTACGGTTCTTATGGAAAGTAAGGAATGAGAAGATTTTCCAAGGTATTCAACCATACCCTTTTGACATATTAAGTCATGCTGAACAAATGGCTTGGGAGAAGCTTAACTTTGTCCTAGGGAAGAATCAAAGGAAAGAGAAGACACAAAAAAGATGTTTTCAATTACTGCGTTGCCGAAGAGATGGTTCATGGAAATCTGCTGACCCCTTTACAAGTCTAGGTTGGATTTTTCTCCAGGGTAATCCTCACATAGTTCCTTTAGGAGAAAAATGCCACCAAAGGAGCCTCTCGCCTCTCCACTGAGAAATGGAAGCTTTAATATGAGCTATGAAGAGCATTGTTTCAAGAAGAATAGATTGCCAGTTCTTCAAAACCGGTTGTACAGAATTAGTCTCAATGATGTAGTCCCCAGAACATTGACCCGTTTTCTCCAATCTACTCGGCGAAGTTAGTTTGCTCATAGTTAATTTTCCTCTTCTCTCACTTATTTTAATATTCCATTCGTGTATTTAGACCGACTGTTTAGCCCAAACCTCTAGAGTTTTAGTTTACGAGAACTAATTTGTAAACTCCTTTCCTCCTGGGTGGGCCATCAATCAGAAAGTGAATTATTAATTAATTTATGGTCGAAAAAAAATTATGACGGTCAAATGAAAAAATTCTGATCTGCAATCTTCGATCAATAAGTGGAAGTCCGTGTGGAGTTTGTTATATATTTATATTTACATACCAAAGTATGTATTATATCTTGACTACGTTCTTACCTTTTGCATACACAAAAAAAAAAATCAAAAAATGATAAGTATTATAGTGGTTTGTGCTAATAAAGGTATCAAAATGAGCCATTAGCTCATGAGCTGACTCAGCTCGGCTCGAATTTTCATGAGTTCGATCTATATATTTTAGACTCATTTAATAAATGAGTGATATGATTAAAAATTAATTGAGTTGTGAGTTATATGAGCAAGCTCTAATGAATCATGCATTAGCTTGCGAGTTAAAATTTTCTTATAATTAATGTTTTTTATATACGTTATAGATATATATACAAATAAATATAACAACCAAAAATATATATTTCTCTTTATTTAAGAAAATAGAAATATTCCTTTATGTTTGTATTGTATACCTTTAAAAATAGGAAGATTATTTTCCACTAAAGTGTTATAATATTAACATAAGTAATATATAAGTAATATAAAAATTTACGTTAAAACTTCTTAAAATTACCGATGACATAGTAATATGTTCTTAATCTATTTTTTTCTATTTTATTAGTGTGAACTATTTATAACGATTTTATATAACTTACATATGAAGACTATGTACATGTTGTTTTTGGATCATCTCAAGATTCTAAAACTGATTAGATGCTTGAATCACTATATTATTTCTATTACTTTTTTTATTAGACGTTGGATTAGATGTACCATTCGATAATAGTTTGATTTGGATTTTTTAGTATTTTACTTTAAAATTACTTTATTAGATTTAAAAAAAAATTTATAAATTTAATTATTTTATAACTAATTTATTTTGTTAATTTAGTAATAACTCGCGAGTATTTCTACCAGAGTCGGTTCTCGATTCATCCAAGAGCTACCAAGATGTACCGTGATCTCAAACGGTATTATCAGTGGGTAGGGATGAAGAAAGATGTTGCCAGCTGGGTTGCCGGATGTGATACATGCCAGATTGTGAAGGCTGAGCATCAGGTTCCGAGCTGTTTGCTGAGGAGTTTATCCATCCCAGAGTGGAAGTGGGACATGATCACCATGGATTTCGTGGTTGGTCTGCCGGTTTCGCGAACCAAGGATGCTATATGGGTCATTATTGATAGGTTGACCAAATCGGCATATTTTCTTGGCTAGGAGATATGTCAGCGAGATTGTGAAGCTGCATGGGGTACCTGTGAGTATAGTATCAGATCGGGATCCGAAGTTCTCATCGCTGTTTTGGAGAGCTTTTCAGAGAGAGATGGACACTAAGGTACACATGAGTACAGCTTATCATCCACAGACGGATGGACAGTCAGAGTGCACTATTCAGACATAGGAGGACTTGTTGCGGATGTGTGTGGTGGATTGGGGTAGACATTGGTTTGACCACTTGAGTTTGGCAGAGTTTGCATGCAACAACAGTTACCAGGCTAGTATCAGTATGACACCATTTGAGGCTCTTTATGGTAGACCATGCAGGACTCCGCTGTGCTGGATTCAAGTGGGGGAGATGAGTTTGCTAGGGCCGATTTTGTGTAAGAGACTACAAAAAAGATTCGTATTGTTAAGCTGAACATGAAAGAGGCACAAGATAGGCAGAAGAGCTACGCCGACAAGCGTAGAAAAGAGTTAGAGTTTGTTGTTGGAGATTTGGTGTATCTCAAGATGACCATGCTTCGAGGTCCGAACAGGTCTATTTCTGAGACTAAGCTGAGTCCTCGGTATATGGGTCATGTTAGGGTGTTGGAGCAAATCGGGCCAGTTGCTTATAGGCTAGAGTTGCCAGAGGCGATGCGGGCATTTTATAAAGTGTTTCACGTTTCAAAGCTGAAGAAGTGCCTGCATAAGGATGATTGGGTGATGGCTGAGATTCCATTTGATCTTCTGCCGAGTATGGTTATAGAGGTAAGACTTCTGGAGGTACTTGACCATAGAGTCAGGCTGATTAGGAGGAAGCAAGTTCAAGAGATGAAGATCTTGTGGGACTGCAATGGAGCGGTGGAGGGGACTTGGGAACCAGAAGTGAAGATGAAGCAGAAGTTTCCCAAGTGGTTCAGAAATCTGGAGACTTAGCTGGAGTCCCAGTGCTATTTTGCTGAGTTTGTTGTATTTTCTTACAGTTTAAGATGTGATACTCGTTTAGTTTTTGTCGGAACTTATAACGATGTACGGTTTTACCTTTTATTCAATAACAAAGCGGAGTTTTTATTGAATATGTTGTGCTGTTGAGTTGTTTATACTTAGTTCAGCTTGGAGGATCATCTCATGTTAATCCTAGTACTTGGTTTGGCTGATTAGGACTCGTCCTAATGCTGTTTGATAGGGTTTCGTGCTATGGAATCTCATCGCTGTGTGGTGTTTACCAGTCAGGTTTCTGTGTGATTCCAGATGCTGTCTGAATAAGCCAGTAGAGATCTTACGATCTTGTTGGATTTGCTGATCGAGTCACGCTGGACTCCGTGACACTTGTCATTTTTACTGCGCTGAGCTGTTCCGGGATCCGGTAGGCGTAGTTCTTGCTGATCGGGTCACGCTGGACTCCGAGATGCTTGTTATTCTTACTATGCTGAGCTGTTCTGGAGATCCGATAGGCGTAGTTTATTTAAACCAAGGAGGGTCTTGTGGTATAGGATTTCGGGAGTATTTGAACTAAGTATAGACAATGCAGTATGGAGTTATTAGCCGAAAGGCTATGCCGAAAATGTTATGGTCATGTGACTATGCTGAGTAGATTAGCGGTTGTGCTATGTTGTGGATGTTCGTTGGGATGTTAGATTCAAGGACGAATCTATGTTAGTGGGGAAGAATTGTAACATCCGTAATCCATTACTTGGATTTTAATTGGACAATTCAAAAGTTTGGATCGGAATTGATTAAATCAGTTGTTGCTGATGAAATTGGTTAAATCATGAGCTGACTAGTCTCGATTCGAATTTTCATGAGTTCGATTTATGTCTTTTAGACTCATTTAATAAATGAGTTATATGATTAAAACTTAATTGAGTTGTGAATTATATGAGCAAGCTCTAATGAATCATACGTTGCTTGTGAGTTAAAATTTTCTTATAATTAATTTTTTTTATATACGTTGTATATATATACAAATAAAAATAACAACCAAATATATATATATATATATATATTTCTCTTTATTTAAAAAATAGAAATATTTCTTTATGTTTGTATTGTATACCTTTAAAAATAGGAAGATTTGTTTTTTCACTAAAATATTATAATATTAACATAAGTAATATATAAGTAATATAAAAATTTACATTAAAAATTCTTAAATTTACCGATGACATAGTAATATGTTCTTAATCTATGTTGTTTTCTATTTTATTAGTGTGAACTATTTATAACGATTTTCGATAACTTATATATGAAAACTATGTACATGTTGTTCTTGGATCAAGACTCTAAAACCGATTAGATGCTTGGTCACTATATTATTTCTATTACTTTTTTATTAGATGTTGGTATTGATTTACCATTCGATAATAGTTTGATTTAGATTTTTTAGTATTTTACTTTAAAATTACTTTATTAGATTTAAAAAAAAATTTATAAATTTAATTATATTATAAGTAATTTATTTTGTTAATTTAGTAATAATTCGCGAGTATAATGATATGAGTTCAAGCTTATAAATATAAGTTCATATTAAAATAAATTCATATAATAAACGAGCGAACCGACCTATCTCATAAAATAGACGAGTTCATCATGAGTTGAGTTGAACAGAGTTACCTCATTTTAACAGCCCTGATGCTAATGTAACGGTATATAATTATTGGAGTTCAAATTGGTATAGTGAATGGTGTTGATAATTTTTGTTTATTACTCTCTCTGGTAAAAAAAATTGAGTAAACGTGGACGGATTGGATTATTAATAAAAAAGAAGATACTACGAATATTTTCTTTCGCGCTGGTCTGTCGGTACGTAGCATTGAAACAACGTGGCGGTATCATTGTAATTAGTAATTACTAATTATAACATGACCACATGGAAGGGAGGGGAAGGGAACAAAGAAGCATCACATCATCACATGTAATTCTAGTTTTTTTTCTTAAAATCTCGCAGGTCTGAATCTAAACTCATAGATGAGATTGTCAGAGATGCTTAGAAGGTGCTATGTTCTAATGCTGACAAGAAGATGACTTGTCTTTTCCTCAATTTAAAAATTAATATAAACTTAAATTTTTATATATGAAATATTAAATTTATTTAGTCACTAAAAATATGTACAAATGGACTGGTATAAGTAAAAAAAAAAAAGAATATTAATTAAATAGAGAATAAACTAAGAGAAAATATAAATTCCGACTTAGATTTTTTGTTTTAACGAACGTGGCTCCAACACTCCAATATCTTTGTGAATTTATATTCCAACAGGTATTGCAAAAATAAGACACGGGTATGAATGGATTCTTCAATGACACTGGAGAGATGAAGTACTGTGTGATGTCCGGATTGGTGTTTACGACTATTATGTGAAAGTCAATGTCTTCTCTTCATTTACAATGAATTGATTACCATATATATATATATATATATATTCGATAGATAGTTATTACATAATCCTATGTACTTAGTAATGAGATCGAAACTGAACTAAACTTAGAGACCAAGTCTATCAGAGGAATAAAATATGAGCATTTTCTCTTTTATTATGTTCTTTCCAGAGATGGTGAATTGTGGACTAGAAGCATAGACGAAGCAGAACGATCAGTGGGGTTGTTCCTACCTAAGATCAGATTTCAACATGTGTCTTGCCAATATGGCGCGTGATACGATTTCTTAGAAGAGTCCTACTAAGATTAGTCCAAACCCTAAAAGAATCTGGGCAAGTCTTGTTCGACTCACCACAGAGTAAATAAGATTGAGATAAACCTCAAGTGCGCATACAAGAACCAATATAAAGTCCATTATTTACAGCTAGTAAAATAATAAACCTAACATCGAGAAGTTATATATATGAAATTTTGGTAAAGCAAACATAATATATAATTTTCATGATTATTAGGGTATGGTAGTCCATAACTATAAATTTATATTTTTTGAGTACAATTAATCTCTAAGAAAATTATGTTATCTTAAATTGCAATGTTAAATAGAGAATGTTATTATTATTTTTAAATCATCTAATTTCCGGTAAATTTGATATTCTTATGATTTTTAATATAATAGAAA
This sequence comes from Cardamine occulta, assembly GCA_028015245.1. Lineage (NCBI taxonomy): Eukaryota > Viridiplantae > Streptophyta > Magnoliopsida > Brassicales > Brassicaceae > Cardamine > Cardamine occulta. Next base: position 12,908,617 of record CM051369.1, read on the forward strand.
AAACTTCAATCATAAGTCTTAGAAATTTTATTCTAAAACATGTATATGCATCGAAGTCATAGATTATTTTATACAAAATATATTTTAGATATATTGAACTTGAACTCATTAATTAATTTTTATATTAGAAAGAAGAAAAGTTCTAACCAAATGATCATGAGAAAGAAAGGAGAGGCTTGAAGAGAAACGGAAACTGTGACCTTTGGTTTTCTATGGAAAAGAGAAAAGTTGAGTACTAAAAATTGATCAAGATCAACAGAAATATGGGCCATACATGATTTCACTAAATCGTTCACATGTCTTTGTAGTTACCGGCGACAAAACTGTCCATCTATGAACAATTTTGGTGTTATACTCTAGAAAAGTACTATTATCTATAGACATTAAAACCATGTATCAACTCATAAAATTCGTACCTCACAAGACTAGTTGATGACTAAGTTAAAATAAAACGTGAAACCAAAAAAAAACAATTCTTTCTCGAAATTGCATGCACCACAATAAGACATACCCGTTAATAACATATCATATTGTTGACGGCTTTAAATTAATAACATAACTACGATTTAACAATGTACAACTATCATTCTATAACAATGAGCAATCGTCTAAAGAATTCGATGACGAATAACATATCAAAGATTATCTAAAATTTTTGCTAATCCGTCAATTAAGTAACAACGTTTATAATTCACTGTAATAGCTAGTCGTTCAATTAACAACGTTTGTACATGACGTTCTGCCAAAAATCTTTGGCTGATTTGCAATGAATTGGCGAAGACTATATGTTGTTAGTAAAAGTAGGTTATTTGATATACAGAAGCAACATTTATGCTTAACAATTAAAAAAATATATATTTATGCTTAACATCTAACAAATTTTAATGATGCATTTGTTGTTGCAATTTTGTCGTTTATATGTTGTTATCCCTATAAAGGAAATCGTACTATATAAGAAAGCCGATGGTTTTGGAATTTGGAAATTAAAAGAACCCGTAAGAAAAAATTGTTTCATCAAAATAAATTATAGATTATTCAAGGGAATGAATGTTTTGTTGAATCGATCCAAAGACTCACAAAGCAACCGGAAATACATGAGAAGTCTAAATATTTCATTAGTTTTGCGGAAAAGCAACCGTTAAATGTCAACATCACTTTTTATGTCATATCTAAAATGAACAATAATAAATACTTGATGTGGTCAATAGCATTTGAAAGCCTCCATATAATTGATCATTTGCATCTATTTAGTGTGTCTGATTTTTTTTCCTTTCTTTTAATATAATATTGGGGAATTTGGAAATATATAATGTTTCTCGTCCAAATTTGACTATTTATACTTTTTTTTGAAAATTTGAATATGTTTTATAGTATTAGAAACTTTATGTTGATACCGGATCTTGCGCACCGGATCCATTTATAGCATTGGATATTAATTTGTGATTCAAGTCATGAATTAATTATCATGGTCAAAAGAATAAACTTGTCATTCAAATTTATGAATTAATTACAATAAAAGTTATTTTGCGAATTAATTCTGGAATTAATGGCCAAGTAATGGGTCACTATTGGAGAGAAATAAATGGACTATAAAAGAGAGGTGAAGACTGCAACAAAAGGGTTATCATCTTCTACATTTTTATGATCATTTTATACACAAACAATGTTATTTCCAATAATTATACTAAATATTATTTTTCTCTTTATGTAATCAAACATATATACATAAAATATGTCAATATCTATAGTTTTATCTCTGTCTTTTCTCGACCAAGATATATAAATTATTTAACCCATCTTTGTGTTTGTCTCATGAAAACTTTGTCCCATCTTTTACATTGTGAATCAAATATAATCGGATTCGGTATCCACACATTATACCCTCAATTCTATTTTTTAATATGTTTCAAAATCTATAACTTATAAAGAGCTTTTAAGTTTTTTTATAAAAAAAATAAAAAATTGAAAAATAATTTGCCAAACAAAAAAATTATAAAAAAATAAATTGAAAAAAATAATTTAGTGAAAAGGAAGAAGAAAACGTTGAATAAAATTATGGAAAACAGAAATTATAAATCATCAAAACAATATAAATTATAGAAAAAATATTTTCAAAAATATATATATTTAATTTTAGGCATATATACAAACGAAAATTAAAAAAAAACTTGCTGAACGAAAAAATTTATTAAAACTTAAATTGAGGGTAATGAAAAAAAAACCATAAGGAAAGAGGAAGAAGAAAACAATAAAATATTCTATTAAATTTTTTACGATATTTTAAAATTGAAATCATGTGTAATGCGAGGGTATTTAACCTAGTTATATCAACGATGTCATTTTTGTTGAAATTCGATCAGAAAATAAATCTTTTATCGACTATCAAATTCCAAAAAGGAGGAATTTGAGGGGTATTAGCATCATCGGATTTTGGAGATTAGTTGGGAGTATGTTGTGAAGTCTAGGTCAAAAGAAATTATTGACCACTTTCTCATGTCGATTTATTTCAGGCTTCGAAACAAAATATAAAGATACAAACCAGTATCAAATTTTCTTTAAGAAAAGAAAAATCAAATATAGGAATAAAATGTTTAATAAGGGCTGTTTTCCTAGACAATTGATCCTTAAACATGTTTTAAGATCAAATGTTATGTCAAAAATATAAATGATTTGGTTTAAACATGAACATACTTTCTGTAATTCTGTTCATCAAAAGTAGAATGTGGTAACATTTATGTTTACCAAAGCTTAATTATTATGGTTTAAAGTCGAGATTGACTCTGAAGCGTCTCTCTTTACTCTTATACAACTTAATTTGGTGTTGTCTCCGTTAAAATATAAGTTTTTCTTGTGATTGCTGATGAAATTAAAACTAGCTAAGCAAACAAATGATTATTATTTCCTTTTAACAAAAAAAAAAAACAAAAAAAAATGATTATTATTATTGGTCTTCCATTAACCTGCCATTTAGTCCAATGCATAATTACTTAGTCGAATGCATAACTACTCAGTCATATTGGACAAGATCACAATTCTCTAAAAACTATATATCGCTGTCAAATCAAACGTTTAATGTTTCTTGGGGGCAAGATTAGAGAGCCGTAAAAACTCAAAAGTGTAAAAACATCACCCACAAGCTGGAATGATAGGAACTAACGGTAATGATGCGTCTCTGTCACACATATCCGAACTAATGTTTATAACTCCTTCACCCTGCCATGTTTAAACAAGAAGTTAAAAAAGAATAAAATTAAAACCAATAAAAATGATACACTCTTAAAATATCATATAAGATTTTACAAATTGATATTCATAAACATTTTTAAATACTTTAATAAAGATATTCCACTTTTATGAAACTATAGATGGTTTGAAGTATATTTCTATTTATTATATAAATAATACACATAATCTTTAGGTTAGGTTTTGTTACCTTAGCGATGTTTCTGAAGTAGGAGGTTGTGTAGTTTCCAGTTGGAAACAAGGCTTCAACAATGTCAGCTAGTACTAGATTTGGTTGAGATATTGCTCCGTCGTACCAGTCTTCTCATTTTCAAAACCCAAAACACATTTTTAGCTCAAATCAATTAGAATATAAATAATCTTTTAAGGCTTTTTCTTACCAAGAGTTGTTCCTTGGCTGACCCTTTTGTCATATCTCCATATGCTCTGATTCGTAAGAAACGCAAAACATGAGTTATCCTCTACGCTTATGTTCTTCAAAAACGTTGTCTGTGTATAATTCTGAGGGTCAGACGACCGCGTTTCATCGATCACCGCATCCACAGTCTGTTAAATCGAAGTTATCAGGGTAAGAAAATAAGTTTTTGGTCATTAGAAAGGTCAAAGAAGAACAAGTAAGGTCGGCTTACACATAAAATGGCATGAAGTGCTTCCAAATCATCAGGATCAGAGACATTGTAAGTGACCTTGTTTATAGACTTGTCGATATTTTCACCACCCGCATCTTCTATAAACTATTGTGTTTATGTGCATAATGTTCAGTTCCAAAGATGTTTCTAGACATTTAAAGGAGTAATTGGGAATGTCGAAAGCATAAAATGTGTACCTTTAGCTTGTGTGATTCCTTAGTAAAACTCCACATGGCTCCCTTGAAGATGAAACATATACACTATGAGTTTCAAACCATATATACACAATCTTCATATGTATAAGAAATCTTACCGTCTAAAATAGTTTGAGACGACCTTGATAGAATTAGGTAAGAAGAAAGTTTCCTTACATTTTTCTCGTACTCCATCCAGGCGACAATCGGCTTGAAAGATTTTGTCTTCTTTGCTGCCATTTGTGACAAGCAAGTATAGCTTGCTTTAACCTACAAGGTTCCATAACATGCTTTATAAATAGAAAGAATAGGCCATGTAGATAGATTTAGCAAAAAGAAGTGCGGATTTCACTCACCGCATCGTAGACTTGATTGGCTTTAGTTTCAAGATTGGTAAAAGCTCCAAGAAATTTTATCCACTCCGCTCGCTAATTCAAGATTACAAAACCAGTATAACATCATATCAAAATGTGAAAATTTGATCACATTTGGCTAGGATTAAGTCTATGCAAAGGTACCTGAAGAGGTGTGCCTTCACTAAGTGGGAAAAAGTTTGCAAAATTACAAGTCTGAGGTTGATCGGTGTCGCTGATAAAATGTGCAGCGAATTGAGATAGTACTTGCCCTTGCTGTTCACCTTTGTCAAGCTTAACTACTTCCCCTGCCTCAAACAGTTTCAAAACACACGGTGAAGCTACTGCATCCGATGTAATTCCTTTCAAGCTCCCTAGTAATCCAAGTAGCTGCATGTATAATCATTATGTTCCTATTTATTTTCGCCATTATCTAATGTAATCCTCAAGAAGTATTTACATTGGTACCAACAAAAATCTAGAGCTTATGTTTCTTGAGATGCTAAAACCATTGATTTAACACAAAACCAAATCTTTAAATTAACAAGAAATGAGTGTATACCTCGAAGAAAGAAACCGGAACGCCTCCTGAATAAGCAAAAACAGAGAGATCTAAAAACAGAATCGCTCTAAACAGAGGAAAGAAACAGGGAAAAAAGCAGAGTATACCTTTAGAAGATTGAGTGTCTAATGAGTAGTTAAGAAGTGGAATCACATAGGACTTTATCCTCGAAGTACAATACTTTGTCCGAACAGCCATTCTAGAAGTGTTCTACAAATTACCTTTTATTTTTAGACAAGGGACCATACATTTTAGAAACAAAAAAGAAATAAAATTTGATGAGAAAAAGCAATAACCTGAATTAGAAGATAGCTCTTGCCATCAATGGCGTTCTTGATAACTTTAAAGGTCTGTCCATAGTAAATGTGGAAATTCTCAGCATCATCCACCTTTGATATGCTTCCAACATTTACATTGTTGGAAGCTCCGTTTGATTCTCTAGCTAACAAGCACCATAATGCTAACATTAACAGTACTAGAGACCATGAACCATGAGATGAAGACATTATCACTTACTTGAGGTTTAGTGATGAGGAAAAAGAAAGCCAAAATAAGCTAAAACCTTTTGGAATTTTAGATTGGCTTTTCTTGAATTCACACTACAAATATCTGTGAGAGAGAGAGAGCGGTAGAGAAATATTTTATTATTATTGTTTTGTTTTTGGCAAGAAATACTTTTGTATATGCTAGAAATTCTATTGGAATGTACTTTTTGTTTTTACTTTAATTTTTAAATAGTTGTGGAATTCGGATGGAATATTAGCCTCACTGGGCTTTGCTTATTTATGAGTACATGTATTTCCAACCACTATTTTATTACAAGCACCATTACTATATGAAACCCAAAAAAAAAAAAACATCAGTACCATACTACATTCTTCATATACTATAGTTTTTTTATTGATCTTAGTTTAGTGGCTATATAGCCATTTTTAGAAGATCTCTTATAGAAGCTCGAACCCAATCAAACTGGGGTGTCAAAGTTGCCAATTCATGTGAGAGACCACAGATTTATTAGGTCCATTAACACATGCCCTTAAAACATATATAGTTTATAAAATATAAGAAGAGAAAATATTATGACAGAAGAGAAAATGCAAAGTGAGGTTTTGATTGGAAGTGAGAAACAATAGAGGTGACCCGTGAAGCGAGCACGCTACTACTATTATTGATTTGTCATTTTGTGTTTTAATAGTTAGCGCTTTCGCTTTCTTGTGATTCTCTGTCTATACCCTTAACGCCTGACCACGTGCAGATCTGAGAACCTATTGAAGACCCGCCATCTTCAAAAGGGTAGATCTACACCGCCGTGGTGGTTTCTGAGACAAACGGTTTCTTCCCACCTACTCACCGATCGTCTTCTGCAGTACCAGGTCTCCTCAACTTACGATCAGACACTCCATCAAATCACGCTGCCGTCCTCAAGTAGCTTCCGATCTGACAAGGGGAGATAACCAAGACCGTCCCCTGACTCACCGGCTTCCGCTCCGCCACGATCCGCGAGCATCCACGCCCAACACCGCCGGAGAAAGCTAAAGACTACGATGATTCCTCCTCCGCACCACCTTTTCGCCATTGAAGCTCCATAAAGGTACTGTATATGAAGGGGGGAGGTCCTCTCACATCATTGACAAAAGACGCCGGAGGCGGAGAAGGCCTCCGATGAGAAAAGCTGCGGCTGGACTTTTTGACGGGTTGATAGAGAAATTCTCAAACGCGTGAGATCCACGCGTGTTGCCACCGAGATTATGCAAATTATAGTTATCTTTGGAGTAGTATGAATATAGGTGAACGAAGTTTGACTACGAGTGACGTAAGAGCACCTCCAATGGTGGGGGAAAAATTTTTAGAGAGGGGTTCTTAGCATTAAAAAATTATAAACTGTATTAGTAAACGCACGTTAAGAACCCTTTTCTTAAAAATCAGTTTTTATTTAAGGGATTCTAGAAGCGGTTCTTAACAGAGATTCTTAAATTTATTATTAAAAAATGTTAAGAACCCTTCATGGGGTTCTAATGATTGGAAATGCTTTAAGGTATTAAAAATAACGTGAAATAGAGATGAGTAACATTCTCTCCTGTCTTTTCTCCATCCTCTATGAAAAGAGATTTCAACATTCTCTCATGTCTTTTCTCCATCCTCTCTGAAAAGAGATTTTTAATATGAAGTTACTTTTTGCTATTACCCTAAATTTTACACTATTTCAACCAAACTTCCCTGTTTCAACCATTTTTTCTGGCCAGTGCCAGCTTTTTTGGCGTCAGTCAGTTTTTCTTTTCTTATTTCGTGTATATTATCTTATTCCACATAGATTTAAGTCCCTAATAACAAAAAATCATGATAATCAAAATCACGCTTTTTGTTTCTTTGTGACAGTGATGATACATATCGTGATTCTGGTGATTACAACTCTTATTCCAACCACAAAACTGGAATCCTTCTTCGATTTAAACCCATCTTGTTTCTTGATAGAAGAATCTCCAAGCGATTATTGCATTCGATCTATCTCCCTCCAGAATAGCGTTTGTCCGGAATCTGTTCTCCGTTTTCTTTGGTTCAGATTTACTGGTGTTTATCCGTTGAGTGAAATCTCAGGCGGTTGGTGGGCTTTATCACTTTTGGATAGAGTTCAACCTCATAAACCACTTTGGATCTCCCTTAATATTTTATCGAGACAATGGATTCAAGTCGTAATCTTTTCTTTATATATCATGGAGATCATTGACTTTGTTAAAATAAATGGTGGTTGTAAAGCAGATCGACGATGTCTTAACCGATTGATAGAACTTAACATTCATCTAAGGCAATCACTATGGAAGTTTGATTTTAAATGGACGTTTCAAGAAACTAGACTTGGAATTGTTATGAATTTGTTCACTTTGACGATGGATGTTCATAAATAAAAAGCAGTGATGAATTCGTTTTCTCTCGGGGTGATGCTTCTGTTTTCGAAGAAACATGAAATGTGGACTACGGTATCTCAACTCCCTCGATTATGGAGTGTTAATGAGGGTGTTATGGACCGTATCGTGAGATCAATCAAACATTATTTCGCTTATCCAATGAAGGTGACCATAAACCTGGTGCATCATCATTACTTGATGTGTTGTGACCCACAATCCCTGGTAGAATGGATGATCAAAGTTCATCCTTGACCTATTAACTTTCCTATGGTATATTGAAAGAATACATCATCAGGATTCTCATGATTTGTTGAAATCCTGATGACTTTACTTTGGAAACAGCTATTATGGGAACCACCATGGAGAATGCGAAAGACCAAAGACGATTATGATGGGAGGATATAATCAAAGCTAAACCCTGTTAGAATATTTTGAATACAGAAGCATTAGTATCTAATGGTAGAAACAAAACTTCATATGAAAGCATTAGGTTTTATAATGTTGTGTGTAATTATGAGTTTTAGCCAAGAATTGCTAACCAAACACACAAATTGCATTAGAAGAAGATCAAATACAAAGAAGGATAATAACCGATGTAATCTACCGTAAGCAAATATGCATTTATTTGGGAAAACATCGTCAAATTCACTTCTCATGTTGTTATCATCTTCAATATATAGAACATATATTTGCTTATGTAATAATGTGTTTTTCGGAAGTTTTGTATATTGATTTTGTAATCCTGATTTGTTATTTATGAAATTGTTTGTTTGTCGCAAAAAAAAAAGATAGATACTTCTCACCAATATCCATAAAATTAGTGGATCCATTTTAAAAATAACCTAAATTTCGATCAGGTCTTGACAATAGCCTATATATAGAAAATTCTATAAAAATACACCAACTATTTATCGATTTCTACAAAATTACACGAACTTTGTGGTTATCCAAAAAAAAATACATGAATTAATTTTTTCTTCCATTATAATACACAAACTTTTAAATTGAATCCATTTAACATAATTTTTTTAATTTTTAATTGTTTTAATAAAAATAATATTTAAATAATAAATTATTTTATAAAACTCGAAAATAATTCCTAAAATTCTTTTCAAATTGTTAAAAGAATCTGTAAAGTTTCTGAAATTAAAATACTAAATGATCAAATTCAAAAAAAATCAAAATATTTCGTTAAATTATTTAAATATTTAAATAAGTCTAAAATTTAACATTTATATTATAGATACAAAATATTTTCATATAGTATACCTGTTGCAAAAATTTTAATTCATTAAATATTCAAATATATTAAAATTTAGTATTACAATATATAAGGTAAATAACATATATCAATTTTTTAAAATCATATATTTATATATTTTATATTATTTACATCAGAAATTACCTAAATCACAAATAAATACAATGTATATTATTATATTTATATATAATTTCATGATGTTATTTTCAAAAAATAACGATAACTTTATTACTGAGGTTTTATGAATTTAATGATTTATAATTTAACTTTTATTTTTTTTAAGTATTAGAAGTTTTATCTGTTTTTGGATTTTTTATTTATGAATTCAAAATTTTACAAGTGTAAATTTTGAAGATGATTATTATTAAGATTTTTATATAAGACTGGTAGATAACCGGGATGTAATGAGAAAGATAAACCACACAACCTAAATGAATATTATAATGAATGTGTAACCACAAAACATATAAAAATAAAAATATATATATATATATATAGTACTTAAGAGACATTGACAAGATTTGAACTCTAAACACTAAAAGGAAGGAGAAGTCAAATGGAAGTAAAAACCTCAAACAAAAACAATGTGCAATATGCCGCCCCTAACGAACTTTAAGAAAAAAAAAATCAAACATTAAGCTCTAAATGGAAATGAAAATTCAAACAAATCAATGTACAATATGCCATCCATAACAGAGTTTAACAAGAATAAATCTAAATCCTAAATTTTACTATGTAAAAGTAAATCCAAACAAATCAATGTGCATTATATTGTCCATAGCAGAGTTCAACAAGTAAGAATTTAAATCGTAAACTCCTAATAGAATATGGAACCCAAACAAAATCAGTATGCTGGAAGAGAGAATCCAAAAAAGTTAATGTGTAATATGTCATTTGAAACGAAGTTTAACAAGAAGGATTCTCAATCCTAAACACTATAAATGGAAATAGAAACCCAAAAAAACTAATGCGTAGTATGCCGTCTCTAACAAACTTTAACAAGAAAAATTCTAAACCCTACACAAAAAGAGTTGTTCCCGTTGAAACCTCTCCCTTGGAAACTTTCAGCAAAGTTCCCTTGTGGTTTCTTCAGATACACCTAAGCTTGAGGATTCTCCACATTTGTGCTCAGGTAGGATAAATTTGGATGATTCCGGTACTTTTGGTTGAAGCCCCGGTTTTGATAGTTCCCCTGAGCATAGCTCACCTCCTCGGTACCTTCACACTAACCTTCATCTTCATCTTCAGCAGCTTCTCCGATCGCAGCGACCTCTCTCTTAGAACTTTTCAAGAGATATTAATCTTTTCCTCTAGCGATTTTATCTCATCCGTCTCTACACTATGAACAGTAACTTTCCGTGATCTATCTTAATTCAGAAAATGGTTGCTGTTACTAGAAGCTATAATCTCAATCAAAACAGTTACTTCCCTCGAAGTATTAGTTGCGAAGTTCCCCTTGCTTGCCGTATCCAATACCATTTGATACTTCTCCGCAATTCCCTGGTAGAATATGTGCATCAGATTCTACGGTGTATATCCATCATGTAGACAATCTTTTCGATATCCTCTGAAGCAGTCTCATGATTCGAAGAACGATTTTGTACCTCCTTGTTGAAATTTTGAAATCTTGTTCCTCATCGCAATTGACTTTGACTTGGGGTAGAAGTGATTGATGAACTGATCTCGACACTTAGCCCAAGTGGTAATGGAATCTGGCTCTAGCAATCTCAACCATCTCAAAGCTCGGTCACCCAACAAGAACTTGAACAACATAAGAATCAAATAATCATGTGGCACTCCATTAGCCTTGGTTGTGTTGCACAGCTCCTTGAATTGCTCCATATGATCCATTGGGTTCTCTGAAGCCATCCCATTAAACATGTCTTGCTTCACCGAGTGAATGATATGCGGCTTGAGGACGAGAAGATGGATGGAATGACGCCTCAAAAAATCATGGAAAAACCCTTTGATGATTCGTAAGAGATCAATTTCGACAAGCGAAAAATGAATCAATGATCTAATCTTGAAAGAGTTTGAGAAAAAAAAGATAGATAATTGTTGTGTGGAAATAACAAGAGAATATAAAGAGAAGGGAGAAGAGAAAGGCGTGTTCACGAGAACACCTCGGAACAACCACCCTCGAAAATACAACAACAATTAAATATAAGTTTGAATTCAAAATGACCCTTTCATTTCTTTGGACGTGGATTCTCTTGCTGGGCCTGACCTTGATCAACAAAATGGGTAATTAAGATGCGATCCATTTGCCTCATTAAAAACTTCTCTTTGAAAAATCTATTTGGGACAAAACCAAAGAAGAGGAAAAAAAAGTACAAATGAGTCACATGTCCATTTGTTGATCTTCTCCAAATGTGAATAAATATTCCTCTAATTGCTTCATTGAATTTCTTGGCTTTAGGAAGAGTCTTGGGTCCAACTGGTGCAGCTAAAGCTTCCTCGGCTACAAGCTCATCCTCAGCTACAAGCTTTAAGCCTTTGGTGCTTCCCAATATCGCGGCACGAGTCCTAAATTTATACTAACAAAGAGAAGCCCTAGAATCAAAAAATGAAAACTTCGGAGTTGGCACACCGATCAGTGTAACATGTTGTACCGATCGGTAATAAATGTGCACTGATTGATTCTTCAATCTTGACTTCTTCTTTTCTTGACGAGTTTTGATCCATTTCCACTCTAGAACCTTCCTTTTGACTACAACAAGTGTATAAACCTATAAATACATAAAAATATACTAAAAACCATTTTGTTCTCAAGATTTGTTAATAAAATGACTCTAGAAATCAGTAATAAACAGTGTTATCACTCATCACCCTTGGATCCATAAGTCTCGTTACCATCATGTTCTCCTTCAGTAGCATTCTCGTTTTTATCTCCCACATCTGTATCATTCTCGTTTTTATCTCCCACATCTGTATCATTAAAACTCACATCATCATGCTCTTCATTATACTCTTTATTACGCTCCTCATTAACCTTGGATCCATATTCTCATTGTATTCTATATTGACTGGATAACATTATAAGACACGTTCTATAAGCCTTGTCTAATTCTAGTTCGTCACTACCAAAAAGACATAGCAAAAATTGTAAACTCGAAATCCTCACTAATTCATCACACAGTGTGTACAAAAATATTCATTTTCCTAAATCATAATGAATTAACACTTATTAAATATAAACTTATGCAAATTCATTTTGAATTAGCCTTAGAAATCTCGACCCATTTTCTCCTTGGAAATTCTAATCCATTTTCTCCTTGGAAATCTTGATCATTGGTTTCATTCTCTAGAGACTGGCGGCCGGGTTTTACCCACATTTGAATCCTTATCTTCTGAAGTTTAGACAGTTTTCGGGTTGATGTGATCTATTTTCCCTTTGTCCCTCAAGAACCCTGACTCTTTCTATTTTTTTCCAAATCGATTTTAGGTGGTCGGTTATAGAAAGTTTTGTTTATTAAGTTGTCGGGTGGAAGATTTTATATTATATGAAGATTTAAAGCTGTATAGTGAAAATGATTAACAATAATTTATTAGACGAAAATGAATATATATATATATATTGTATATATGTTAATAGAGTGTGATATTTATTGAAGAATTGTAACAATTGAATGGCTATACTTTAGGGATTGGTATAGTCAATGATAACAAAACTGGAAAAAACTGTAATAAAATAATTTTTCCCATATTTTATCTTTCACCTTCATACCTCACTCTATCTTTTAACATTTGAATAATTGTGACATTTCTTTCTGTTACAATGCATCGAGAGGGATACAGAGACAATAAATGGGGACTGGAGCATGGATATGACAGTAAAAATATAAGAAAATATACATAAGTCAAGCTAAAAGTCAAATGTTAGTTTGATTTTTTTTTCTCAAATGACAAAAAAATTAATCAATTATCAATAACCAAAGATGTTTTTACCTTTTTCTAATTAAATGTATTTTCTTTTTGGAAAACATATATTAAGTAACGTTTTTTATTGGGGACACCAGTTTTTGCTCGAAACGTCTCGAAAACATCCCTATATCCAAAATTCCATTTACCTTATCCAAAACTTTTTGGGGATATTTCCAAGCCATCCCCGTGGCTTTCCCATCCCTGGTACGTTTCCGGTATGTGAGACACCTAACAGATAGTATCCTCGTGTTTTGTTTTTCAAAAACACTGGTTGACAATATAAAGAAAGTTGAAGTATTTACTTAATAAAAAAATCTTTTAATAAAAACACAATATATGTATATTTTGGTTTTATTAAAAGAAAATGCTTTGTATTGATAAAAGATATTTTGTAATTATTGAAAGATTGTTACAATATAAAGAGATCTAAAATAAAACCATATTTTATTATTATATTGATTATATATTATAAAATAAAGATGCAAATGAAACAAATTACATTAATATGTGTTTGTTTTATGAAAAAGAAATATGCTTTACTATCTTTTATTCCATGACAATACGCGCACTGACGGTTTATCCCAATTCCTTGTAAAATATATTCCATCAACTTTGGCTGTCCATCTTTGTAACTGGCCACATGCAGTAAAAATTCTTACTTTTGCTTTGTATACTTCAACATCAAATAAATACTCAAAATGAAATCCCTGCCTAAGAATACAAGCCCATGTTGTTAAATTGGGTATCTCATCATGGAATCTAATGAGATATGGAGGAGCATTGAAATTTAATTTTTGTACGCCCAGGTCGTTGTCTTTGGAACGACAGTGAAGTTCGAGAATACGACCAGGACCAAATTGGTTATGAATTTCTATCTGGTTTTTTTTGCAAGTTTCATTTAACCCAAAATTATAAAAAGTATGAGATAGTTCATTTTTTTTAATTGAAGATCATTATTGGAGTAAAGAGAGATTTATATAATAACAACTATATATAGTAAAATAAAAATACTATAATAGATAATCATATAATCTGTATATAATGGATTTTATAAAAAACAATATCTACCATAGTCATCATTATGAGTCAAAAGAAAAAAAACGTTACCATCACTACACTTTCGTTTAGTCAAGTCAAATATTTGCTGTCAAGAACAAATGTTTAGTCAAGTCAAAGATTTGCTACCAAGAACAATTGTTTAGCCAAGTCTAAGATTTGTTGCAAAAAACAAATGTATAGTCCAGTCAAATTCGTTCAATGTATAGATTTGGAAATGTAATTAACCAATAAACACAAAGTAATGTCACAAAAATATCTCATTATGGCATTATAAGTTTGTACTACTATAACAGAATGAAAAATCGACGGCCATCATCTAGACCTAAGTCTGACTTAGATTTTCTTGATAAACCAAAACCAATTATATGCATTTTCCTAAACCTTAAACTACAACATTTTTGTACCACAATCCAACTGGATATATTTGGTTTATTGCATTATGACTAACCTTAGTAAAATGATACCGTTAATTCTTGTGCCAACAAGCCCAGTGATTGGCCTACAAATCCATTTTCCAAGAAGTTTGGAGTATGTGAAAACACACATTGGATAATAGTTGAAAATATTCTTACAGCTGTTTTGAAATGTTTCAATGATTGTTATTGATCTCAGGTTTGTGTCATGTATCTCTTTGACATGACCTCGAAGCTGAGAAATTTGTTCTCCATACTTATGTTTAAGAAATTTAAGAAAAGATTTCTTTCTTTTTGGCATTGACGTATCAATGACACCAATTTTCATTGCTCTTTGATATGTCTTTAAATATCAAGATCCATGATTTTTACATTTAACCTCAACTAATCCATGAAAAACCTTCCAATATCAAGAATCTTTAGTATTTTTCATTTTTCGTAGGAGTACAACTATGTCATGCTTAAGTCTTCTTCACCAAAAACATTTGATTTGCCTCATCATATGACCACTATCTCCATTGATATTTTTCATCCATGCCGCACTTGAATCAAATTTTTTTTGTCTCCCATATTTCTAGAGTCAATTTGTTTTCTCAAAAGTGTACCCTAGCATCGTTTCTTTGGACTCAACATCGGTGAAGAATATATTTCCCATTGCCAATATATCATCTCTTTGCCTTGTAATTTTTTCTTTCTCAACACAACAGGATCCTCATCTTCATTTGATCTGTCTGGAATTCTATTTTAGTCAATACACATCTATATAGTAAATTTATGTAACCTCCCCCCCCCCCACCCCACCCAAAACAACCACCATTTCTGGGCTCCCATGTCATCTCTCGGCTTGAAGGGCTCTATCTGCATTCGATGGTCGGTGCGGTAGTCTAGGAAGTTTTAAAGACTTGTTACTATCCCTTTAAGTCATCATATGATCTTTCACGTTGTTTTTGCCCTTGCACTACACCGGAAATCACTTTCCAGTAGGTCACCCATCCTTAAATTGGTTTACGTCAGGCATACTCTTCAGTTTTCTATGGACAAGTAACAAAAAAGATAAGTAAACTTTGGTGACATAGATACGCAAATCAAAAATCTTAAACGCTCCTCATGTACCATAGTTTTTAGAATTCAGGGTGTTATAATAACCTCACTAACATATATCGCAACATCCCCATTGTGTAACAAGACCATCACCCTCGATGGTGTGAGCCCACAGATTTTTGCCCTTGCACTGTACCGGAAATCACTTTCCGGTAGGTCACCCATCCATAAATTGATTTACGTCAGGCATAATTAGCTCTTCAGTTTTCGCTGGACAAGCAACGAAAAATATAAGTTCAATTTGGTGACATAGGTAGGCAAATCAAAAATCTTAAGTGCTCCTCATGTACCACACATTTTTTAGAATTCAGGGTGTTATAATAACCCCCACTAACTGATCACGAAATCCCCATCGCGTAACAAAACCACCACCCTCGATGGTGTGAGCCCACATATCTTTACATTCATCTAGATTCGACTCTAATACCACTTATAACGCCTCAACGGCTATTGTCTATGGGCTCCCACGTCTTCTCTCAGCCTATGGGTCCAACCCTCGTCCGAGGGATAGTGCACTACTCTGGGAGGCTTGAAAGACTTACTACTATCCCTACAAATCACTACATAATATACTCATGTTTTTGGCCTCAATAGCTCGTTATCAAAAATCACTTCCCGATAAACTAAAGCACGCTTAACTAGAGTTTGCTCTGGATAAGTGGCGGCCAAGATAAATGCATTTTGGTAAAATATACACTACAAGAAAACACCCGGGAACAGAAGAAAAAATCCATTGGACATCTGTCGAAAAATGCGTTTGCCAACGGATTTCCGATGGAATCCATCGTCTGATATAGCTCGTCAGAAATGAAAAGCTTGTTGGAAATCCATAATTGAAACAAAATAAAATAAAAAGTTATAAATTTAAATAAAAAACAAATTTAAAATCTATAAAACTACTGTAACTATTGTGGCGGCGGCGGAAGTGGTGGGTATCGAGCCATGAATGCTCGCATTTCTTCCATTTGTGTTCTCATTTCTTTCACATCTTGGATTTGTCGTCTCATCTCTTGCATTTGCTCCTGATCCGTCCTCCGAGCATCTTCAAGTGTATCAACATTCGCCTTCAAACTCTCAAGCTCAATAGTTTTCGTTGCAAGTTCCGTCTTAATATCCGAACTACTAAAAAACTGTGAAGATGCAGAAGATGCCGAATCTTGCAGAAGACCAAAAAGATGACCTTTGGTTTTTGGAGTAGCCTGCGAAACAAATTAAAAGTAAAGTTTGTGTAAATAACAAGTAAAATACAAAAACAAATATAAGAAAATGTTTTAAAAGACTAACCTCATACATGAATTCGTTCAATGTGTCGATTGGAACTTCTGTACAGATAGGAGTTCCATCAACGGTTGGCTGAGATTGGAGAAACTCCTCACCAAGCTGGTTCACGGTGTCGATGATCTCCTGAGAAACTCCATCTTGTATGAGGCCGGTCTTCTTGTTAGTGTGGAAATCGGTGAGCAACCTCAGGTTCGATGGTTTCACACCATCTTTTTGAAACTGTAATAAATAAATAAATAAATTTAAACTATAAGTTAAATATAAATATTATGAATGAAATAACTTACAAGTTGTTTGCACCGTGTTTTCTTGCTTGTTGCTCCCAAATTGTGGGTCGCTATTCCTTTTCCTTTCCGGTCGCTCCTGCGGTTAGTAGAATGGGTTGCAGCATCGGCAATGGTCTTCTCTTGCTTCCAATACTCTATGAACCCATTCCACAGCTCCAGGTTCGCAAGCAACTCTCTTGGAATGTCATTCGTATTCCACTTGTCCTTCCACTCGTTTAGCTTGTGAAAGTACATTAATGCAGGTTTTTATCGAACTCACGTCTAACTATAGACATGAGTTGCAGTTCCCATGTAAATTCTTGGTGCAAAAAGAAAATTGACATTAAAAATAAAATATTTAATATGAAAATTATATTTAATAAATAATAAATTTTTACCGCAAATTGTCGAAACCACATTTCTTGATCATCCATAGGCATGCTTGTGTATGTCGGATACGGACGTTGTAGCATCCCGTTGAGCAGCCGGTTAAAGGATTTTAAGATTCCATTACCGGATTCGTCAAACTTACAAAAATGATATATTAAGAAAATTCAAAAATTATTTAAAAGAATTAGAAAATATTAAAAAATAAAAGAAATTACCAAGTCGCTCGGCCTTCACATTCCGGATGCAGCAAAGTATGATGCTCTCTTTCTGGTTGTGACACAAAATCTTCGACACTCATTTGTGTCGGGAGAGAAGCCGCTCGAGCGGGTTCTTGAGTTTCTGGAACCTCAATTTGACTACGACTTGAACGTCGTGGTGCCTCACGGGAACCGCCATCCCTATCCGAACTCGAACGACGAAATGCACCATAGTTCCTGAAAAAGTTAAATATACATTGTTAAATATAAAAAATATTTAAAATATTAAAAATATTAAAAATCAAATAACTATATGATTAACATATAATAAATATTAAAATTCAAAATAATTCTAAAACAATTTTTAACACTTATAATTAAAACAGTTCCCAATCAATTTTAATAGTAAAATTAAAACAATTCAATATTAAAATTAAAATTTACACATAAAATATAAATAATTCTAATCAATTTCAAAATTAACACATAAAATAAAAATAATTTGAATATAAAAATCTTCATTAATTTCTAAATCATTCTAAAATCTAATCAAAATAAGTTTCAAAATCACAACGTTTTCTAAAATCAAACAAACCCTAAATCTAACAATCCAAAACCTAAATCTAATCATCCAAAACCTAAATCTAACAATCTAAAACCTAAATCTAACTATTAAATCCTAAATCTAACCATTCAAATCCTAAATCTAACCATTCAATTCCAAAATCTAACAATCTAGCCAACCAATCCAAAATCTAACCATTCAAAGTTCCAAAATCAAAGAATCTAACTAATAAACAATAGAAATCTAAAACTAATTGTAAGAAACTTACAAATTGTTAGGATTTTGGGCCATTTATGTCTGATATGATCCAAAATCAACGAATCTAAGAATTTAAAGTTTTTAGGATTTTTTGGATGATTTTCGCTAATGGTCTCGCGGAGAAGATGAAATTGTCTATATAAAAGATTTTCCGACGGACATATCCGTCAGAAATCCATCGGTGACCAACAGAATTAAATACACACGGGGTTCGAGAGTACTCGTGCTTAAATTTTTGCGGTACCGTCGGAAATTACTGATGGATTTCCGATGGAACCACGAAAATTTAGGCACGCGGGAGACGAAAATGGAACTTGGCGGTTTAATTTTTCAACGCTATCGGAAATCCATCGGAAATTACTAACGGATTTCTTACAGACTGCATGTCTTGTCATTGGCCAGTCAAACCGGTGCAAACCTTGACAATAGACACGTGCTTGCATCCGTCGGAAATCTGTCAGTAATTTCTGACGGATTTCTGATGGTTATGTGGTTTCGGGGTTTTTTCGATTCGTTTCAATTGAGATATGTATATACTATGATATATTAATGATTTCAAACATAAATTTATCAATTTAACCCTTGTTAATATTAGTATTACCAGAAAAACGAATTTCAGATGCCGTAGTAACATATGTAAGTTAAAGTATATGTTTAATTATGTAACAGTTTGTGTAATCCATGAAATATTTTTAAAACATCTCATATATTCAAAACAAGTTTTAAATGTCATCATACCTTATGATGTAACTATTAGAAATGTGTTTTGAGGTTCACTGTGTAATCGGTAATAATAAAAACAATGAAACCCCAAATCCGTCGGAATCCGTAGGCAATATAGGGGTTTCATGGTTTTTATTGTTGTTTCACAATATAATGCCAAACACCTTGATTTTTTTTTGTTTATAAAAATTTAAACACAATATAATGCCAAACATTATATTTTTATGCTTAGTTTTTTTGTGTGTGTTTTAATTGTTTTTGAATTCTTGAAAAAGTACTAATATGTTGGAATATACATATAAAAAATATCATCAACTAAATACAACTCAAATAATTTTAATGAACTAGTCTGAATCAGACGATGATCCTTCTGATGGAATTGAGTTCGAATAGTCATAAAATTCACCACGTTCTTCCACTGAGTCTGAGTAAACTATATCATCCCCAGTTTCTGTAAAATCAACCACAAGATCGACATCAAAAGAATGCTCCACCGGATCCATTGAAACACTACTCATTGGTTGCAAAGCATCATGTTCGGGTACTCCATAAATTCTTCCTCTTGGGTTAACTGCAGTAACTGTGATCTACGGGTCGGCCAGACGTGTAACTCGAGGATAACGGATGTAGCAAACCTAAAACAAAATTATAATTAATTACCGTACATAAAATTATTGATATAAATAATACATAATATAAGTTAAGTGAAAAACATGGTCTGCTTGCGACGCTAGAATGAATGGGTCATATTTATCTAGTCTCTATGTTGAATGAACAGACGTCACACCAAAATTGTCCACTCGAACACCACTCCCAAAACGTGGATCATACCAATCACAGAAAAAAAACCAGTGCATCTCAAGTCCATCATTCATGGGTAGTGCACTACTAATATTTCTCTCATAATGCCATAGTAGAATAAATCACCAGATTGAGTCGAAATACCATAATATGAAGTTGCCCTCGTTCTTTCTTCATACCTAGGGTATGAAGTTGTGAGGTATTTAGGACCGTTCACGATGTGAAATTGTGTAAACTCCTGATGTGAAATTTTGCGCTTATTTTCTTTTCCACTCGCTCGACCAACTTGGGAAAATAACTCAGGGGCATACATGGGGTAAACCGCTCGCTCACCTCAATCATCATGGCGACATGGACGTCTACTCTTTGTACGAACTTCCGAAGAAAAATAATATTCAGCAAAGTGTGAGGCTTCTTCATTAAGGCTCTGTGCGACAATAGATCCCTCAACTTTGCTTAAATTTTTAACCTTATTTTTCAGATGAAACATGTACTGCTCAAAGGGATACATCCAACGATATTGAACAGACCCTCCTAGTGCTGCTTCTCGTGGAAGTTGGATTGGAAGATGTTCCATAAAATCAAAGAAAGATGGCAGAAAAATCTTCTCAAGATTGCAAATAATCACTGGTATATTAGCTTCTAAATTTTTAATACCGTCCACTGTAAGTGTTCTAGTGCATAAATCCCGAAAAAGCACCAACAGCTGCATATAAAACATTTAAAAAATTAAGATATATATAATACATGTTAAAACTTAAATGAATTAATATATATATATATATATATATATATATATATATATCTGCAATTACTTGGTGGACATCTTTATGAAGAAGATGCGCAAAGACAAATGGAAGGAGCCACTGCATCATAACATGACAATCATGACTCTTCATCCCACTAAATTTGCCTTCATCATAATCGATGCAATTTTGTAGATTATATGTATAACCATCCGTGAATTTGACATCATTTTGAATCCAATCAAAAAATGCTTGCTTCTTATCAGCTCCCAACCAATACGCAGGAAAATGGCATTTTCCATTAGGAAGAACTTCAAAAAAATCGCGAGCGCAATACAATGGCAAGTCTAATCTAGACTTCATGTTGTCTTTCGTTTTCGTTTGGACATTTAAAACCGTGTTCATGATGTTGTCAAAGAAGTTCTCCTCAACGTGCATAATATCTAAATTGTGTCTCTATAGATGGTCTTTCCAGTATGAAAAATCCTAGAAATACTCTTCTTGTGCCAATTATGAAATACACCGACACCGTCAACAGAATCATGTCCATTACCCCTACAGTAAGGAGTCCGCTCCGCACCAAAATCTCTTAACTGCTCCAATAAACTAATCCCGTCTATCTCAAGAGGTGGACCGTCAAACACTTTCGTATTCTTTGTAAACAATGTCCTAGACCGACGATACAGATGATCACTCGGTAGAAATCTTCTATGACAATCAAACCAGTACGTTTTTCATTTGTGCTGTAATTGGAATGCATCGGTGTTGTCTTGGCAATACGGGCACGATAATCTTCCATGGGTTGTCAATCCAGACAACATACCATATGCTGGAAAATCGCTAATCGTCCACATTAGAACCGCATGCATATTAAAATTCTCCTGGAAAGAAACATCATACGCTTCAACACCATGATCACAAAACATTTATAACTCATATATCAACGGCTGGAGGAATATATCAGGAGATTTCTTCGGATGCTCGGGCCGGGAATAAGAATGGAAAAGAACACAAACTCTATACGCATGCATAAAGATAGAGGCAAATCTTACGGTGTAATAATAACGGACCACAACGAGTACCATTTTTCATGCTTTCCATTACGGTTAGTTGTAATAGACATATCGTCGTAAACTCATCGTCTTATGAACAAGGCACATTATTCGTCATAAAATCGACGTACTACATGCCGTCGTAGATTCGTCGTAACAGTACAAGTCATCGGAAACTCGTCGTTAAGGTTTACGACACTTTAACAACTACAGTATTGGTCGTTATGCTTTACGACAAGTTTACGACGATCATTCAATTCGTCGTAAACGAGACATAAAGAAAAACGTAGTAGATGCGTCGTATACTCGTCGTTGGACTTAGTCGTAATGCTACGACGTCATTACGATGATTCGTCGTAAGGGAGTCGTAAGGCATTAAATTTGGATATAAATAATTTTAATATAATTATTAAATTAAAATAAAATTTTGAATTAAGATTAATTTATATATTAATGGTCGGTAATTAGTCTTTATGGTACAACGTCATTACGACGAATCGTCGTAAAGGAGTCGTAAAATATTAAATTTAGAAATAAATAATTTTAATATAATTATTAAATTATAATTATAATTTGAATTAATATTAATTTCTATATTAATTAGTAATATAGAATTTTAATATAATTTTCTATATTAATATTAATTTCTATATTAATTAGTAAAAAAAAATTTATAAAAAAGTTTTATATTAAAAAAATTAAATACGAAAGAATTATACATAAAACATAATTTTAAAGTTTATACAAAAAAACATGAAATTAAAATCTTAAAATCTACTAATTGCTGAAATCTATATCCGCAAACAAGTCCGCATGAGCGGCTTCTGCGGCTCTCCGATCCAACTCGGTTTGGTCTTGTGGTTGGCCCGATGATTGCCCCAACTCCTCAGTTCGATCCGCCGCACGTTTTGCTTCCAAAGCTTGTTGCATTTCCGGATTGCCTTCCGCCAAAATGTCAAATAAGCTATCCATTCCTTGAAGCTTGCAGTCCATTTTTTATTGGAGATCCTTTAAAGATTGTCGGAGATATACGGGATCATCATTCGGGTTGCGCCTATGAGAAGATGTGGCAATCGGGACATCTTGAACCGATCCCATGCCCAAAATCCGTCCTTTTTTCCTTGGAGCAACCTAAAAAAACATTACTAAATAAAATTATTAAGTAAATAGAAAAAAATTAATTATATAATAAATACCGATTCGAAGATCTTGTCTTGATCCAATGTACTCAATGCCATGGGAGTACCATCTTCGTTTTCTTGAGAAAGCTGGGTCTAACACTCCTCAATCCTAGCGGTGGTCTCATCGTAGATTCGCTGAGATTTGGCATCTACAAAAACCCCACTCTTCTTCTTGTGGGTCCGCTCGAACAACGATGAAAGGGATGGAAGTTCTTCCCCTTCAGCCTAAAAAATACATAAAATAAGAGTTAATATATAATTAAATTTTTGATAAACTAAATAAATATATACTTACCATCTTCAAACGGACACCCGCAAAGGGTATCTGTCCGGCAGTATGAGGCGTAGGCAAATATCCATCCTCATCAACTGTAAGTCGAGAGGTTGAACACTTGGCGGAAGCTCGGACCGAGTTCGGATCACGCCAATAACGAATAAGACCATCCCACACGGCTTGAGTGAGGAAAATGGGTTTGCCATCATTCCCTTTGAGTTGCCAAACTTCCTTCCAATCAGAGACGGTGTTGGCAAGTCACCTCATCGCCTTTTTGTAGAATTCCTCTTTGACATGCTCATTGATGGCTGGCTCCCAATTCCATTTTTGCTGCAAAAAGGAAAATAATAAATTTAATTAGTAGTATATTAAATATAAAACACAAATTTAAATTAAAAAATTAAAAAAAAAAACATACCGCAAAACATTTAAACCACGTCTTCTTGACGTGATCCGGTGTTTGGGACCAATTTGGATGAGGTTTGGAGAAGTAACCCTTGATTGTCTCCGAAACACTACGTCCCACCTTGTTATCCACACCAAACCTATAAAAAAAATTTAAAAATAAAATTAATTATTTTTAAAATATATATGTAATATATCTGTTTAAAATAAAAAATAATAATTACATATCAGAAAGTTCCCGGAGGACGGTTGGGATCCAACCGCTGCAATCCTTCTCGTCCGGGCTGGACGAGGAGATCCTCCACAGTAAAACGAGCATACAGAGCATCTGGCGGTACTAATAAGTCCGGATGAAGAACTCCTGCAGGTGCAACCGGTGGGGATAGAGGTGGTGGTGGTAGAGGTTTTGCGGTATCGGCCACTGACTCAGGAACTCGATCCATGTCCAGGACGATCTCCTTGTAGAAATAGATCATCATAGTGCTGACGTGATTTCTGAACCATCTGCATTAAGTAACATTCAAAACAAACTATACAACAAATTAATACTAAGAAATTTATTACTATATCCTAAACATTTGAATACTAGCAATTTTTTAAAATCCTAAAATTATATCAACAACCTAGCAATTTTATTAATTCCATCCTTCTTTCTAAAATCTAATCCTAACATATAAAATAATTTAAAAAATTTTTAAAAAAAATTTCGTACCTTTTAGAGAGAGATCGGCGTAGAGAGAGAGATTTTAGAGTAAAATGAACGACGCGGAAGGGGTGGCGTCGCTCGTATATATAGATTTTGTGGCCGTCGTAAGCGCGTTTCATAATGTTACGACTGATTTATGACGATTCGTCATAAAGGCGTCGTAACATGCATCGTCGTAAAGAAGTCGCAAATCACGTACGTTGAATGATTTACACATGTCATGCTTTAACCATAAATCGTCGTAACTAAGTCGTAACATTACCACGTCATTACGACGATTCGTCGTAAATCGGTCGTAACACTTGTATGATACATCGTCGTAAATCCGTTGTAACATGACCACGGATTTACGAAGACATGTTGTAAATCCGTTGTAAATCCGTTGTAAACTTATATGATACATAGAGTTTAAAACATCTAAACTTATATATATGTTATATAACTTAACGAATAATCATTGAAATGATGTATTGCTTATTTAAGTTAAGGTAATAATCTTCTTACGCAATATCTATCAACTATAGGATTGAAAGATCAAGTTTCCTTATTATTTTCAAATTGGAACTTAACAGGAATTTTCAGCAACATTGAAATGTCATGTTAACAGACAAATAGAACCATGAGACTATATATGTTCATAGAGATTAAGAGAGAGACATAGACAGAGAGATTGTGTACGAGGTGAGTCTGGAAGCCGGTAAGAAGAGGCTGGAAGAAGTGTTTGCATCTCCGAGAGTATGGTGATCCATTCTCCATTTCCGATCACTTCAACAAACCCATAAGTTTTCTCAAAGCAATTCAATGAGAGTTACAACATGCAAACAACAACATGCAAACAACAAGTATAATTATAATTTAAATTTGTAAAGCTTTATAAATAATATCATTTTATAATATAAAATAAGTTAAACACATAAATAACTTAAAGGTTTATTACAAAATAGACACAAGAATTGATATATATATATATATATATAATTATACTGATTCATTATCGGATGCTTCATTAGAATCGTTGTTTTGATCCTCACTTTCTTGGAACTCGTCATTCTCGTTTCCACTCTCTGTATCATAAGGGAGATCTTCAAGTTCAGCTTCTTATGGATCAATTAGTAGAAAGTTATCTGTTGTCTGATCTGATACTGTTGGTATATCAATACAAGCAGATTCTTGTTGCAATTGTGGTGCTTCATCTCCTATAATTCGACCTCTAGGCATCACTGTAATAGCTGATAACCAAGTGATTCCAGACGTTTTAACTCGCGGATATAGAATGAAGCTAACTTGTTCCGCTTGAGATGCTAAGATTAAAGGCTCAAACTTGTTGTATCGTCGTCCGGCATTAACATCAACAACTCCAAATTTTTTGTAACGAACAGCTGTGCCTACTTTAGGATCGAACCAATCACACTTAGACAAAACACATTTCATCTTCACTAATCCAAAGAATTCCACTTCAATTATTTCTTGCAAGATCCCATAAAAGTCTGATTCTCCTTTGACACATACTCCATAGTTGCAAGTTGCTCGCCTTTTACCATACTCATAAGCATGAAATGCATATCCTCGCGTGAAATACATGGGAGCAGTGGTTATCTTTGCGCTTGGACGTTGAAGTAAGTCATGAAACCATGGTGGATAAAATGGATCGTC
>CM051369.1:12934856-12959856 GCA_028015245.1 Cardamine occulta
ATAATCAACCTAAAATAAAAATTATATAAAAGTTAACATCATTAATTTATAATAATTAAAACCATAAATAATATATAAACTGTTGATTTATAAATAAACATACTTGTGCTTTCAACCATGTCACAAAGTGTTGATCTTTTCACTTGTTAATTTCATCATTTGATATTTTCTCGATGGCTTCTTGTACTTGAGTCACAAATAAGCTAAATATATATATATATATATATATATATATATTTTGAAATAATTTAAATATTTAGTTAAAGAAAATATATTAATTACCTTTCAAAGGAGTGCATTTTCTCACAATTTAGGAGGATATATGTGTGTGCACTATGACGATCATCGGTACTTGACCACCAAACTTCTTTTAGCATTCCAGCAAGTCGACCAATTTGCGAAAAAATGTCTGGAACACCGGCTACTGCATATGTTGGTGCCACACCACCATCATCATATCGTCGGAGTTTTCTTTTCCGTGTACGAACTTTTGGTGCTAAATTGTACGATAAAAAGTTAGATGTTTCTGCGGTTAAACTCTCCGTCACAATTGAGCCTTCTAGTTTTGCCAAATTTTTGGCTTTTTCTTTCAAGTGTTTCATGAAACGCTGAAATGGATACATCCATCGAAAATGAACTGGCCCACCAAGTGATACTTCATTAAGAAGGTGGACTAAAAGATATTCTATAACATCAAAAACTGATGGAGGAAAGATCTTCTCCAAGTTGCACAATAAAATTGGGATATATTGCATCAAGTTGTTGAATGCCTTCTTCGGTCAACATCAGTATACTAAGATCCCGAAAAAAAGCTCCAATACCTGTAAGAACAATAAAAGAATTAAATGAATGTAAATTATAAATAACTTATCTTAATATATATATATATATATGTTGGATGTATATACGTACCTGCAAGTGCTTCATTTACATTATGTAGAAGTAGCCCAGTAAGTGCGAATGGAAGTAGTCTTTGCATAAACACATGACAATCATGACTCTTCATCCCTGAAAACTTTTGCCCATCTTCAACACATTTAGAGAAGTTGGAAACATACCCATCAGGAAACTTCACGTCTTCTTTCACCCATTTAAATAATGCAGCTTTTGCATTTGACGACAACCTAAAGATAGGAACAGGTATTCCCCGTTGCTTGTAATGTGCAACTCATGGAACAAATAGCAGGTAAGTCCAATCTTGAGTTCCTGCTATCTTTTGTCTTTCCTGCCACATTTAATATTGTATGCATGATGTTATCCAAAAAGTTTTTCTCGATATGCATCACATCCAGATTGTGTCGCAGCAGAAGATCCTTCCAATATGGAAGTTCTCAAAATATGTTTTTCTTGTGCCAGTGATGATGCTCGCCATATCCGTCGGGCATATTACCCGGAACATGCCAATTACCTCCACGTCTAACTGTTTTCTGACTACCATAATGATCAATTTGCACTTCTATTTGTTCTCCTGACAAATACACTGGTGGAAGGGCTCGTACACTTACTTTCTTCCTGAACAACGTCTTGTTTCGTCGATAAGGATGGCTCATCGGTAGAAATCGACGATGAAAATCAAACCAACTTGATTTCCTTCCGTATTTCAGTTGAAATGCATTTGTCCTTCCGAGACAATACGGACAAGATAATCTTCCATGCGTTGTCCAACCTGATAGCATGCCGTATGCAGGAAAGTCACTTATTTTTCACAGAAGCACAGCTTTCATATTAAAATTCTTTTTTACCGAACAATCGTAGGTTCGAACCCCTGTATACCCTAACTCCTTCAAGTCATGTATAAGAGGCTGCAGAAAAACAAATAGTAACCGCTTTGGATGTTTGGATCCAGGAACTAATATACTCATAAATAGAAATTCCTTTTTCATGCACATCCCTGGGGGAAGGTTGTAAGACGTGACGATTACAAGCCACAAAGAATATTGTGTACCAGACATTCCAAATGGACTAAATCCGTCGGTGCATAATCCAAGATAAACATTCCGAACATTTCTAGCAAACTTTGGGTGTACCGTATTGAAATGTTTCCATGCTTTTGCATCTGACGGATGCTTGATCTCCCCTTCCGTCTGTAAATGTTCTGCATGCCATCTCATTGCTGCTGCTGTCCTTTCAAACTGATACAATCTTTTCAACCTCTCTGTAATTGTTAGGTACCACATCATTGGTACGGTACCACATCATTGGTATGGTACCTTATTCCTTCCAGTACCTTACGGCTTATATCTTGGCTTCTTACAAAATCGACATTCCTGTAACTGATCATCATCTTTTCAATAGATCATGCAATTGTCAATGCACACATCTATCATCTCAGAAGGTAACCCTAGACTAAAAACCACTTTTTGAATCTCATAATATGATTCAGGAGACAAGTTATCTTCTGGCAAATATTCTTTGAACAATTCTGCCCATGTATCCATACAAACTTCAGATAAATTATGATTTGTTTTAATGCTCATCATCCTAGCTGCTAATGATAATTTTGACATACCTTCTCTACATCCCTCATAGATTGGCTGATTTGCAGCATCTAACATTGCATAGAACCGTTTCGCATCTAAGTTAGGTTCCTCAATTGTATTATCAGTAAATGAAGAAGTTATTTCATGAAATGCATATGTAACCATGTCATGTACCCTATCATGTTCTAGATCTCTCCGATCTACATGATGATAATGATCATAGTAATGCAAATTATTAGGTTCATCCAAACTCACAGCTTCAACATTACTATTACTACTACTTGCTTCATTTCCACCATAACCCTCACCATTGTGAAACCAAATATAATAGTTTGGCTAAATCCTCTATTTAATAAATGATTCCACACATTCTCAATACGAGCAAATCTTGAGAGAACATTTGGACTAGTTAGGTAGAATCAAAACAACGAATTTACAACGATTTAATATTGTAACGTCTTAACGTCATATCACCGACGAGTTAACGACGAATATACTCAGTCGTAAAATTTCCAGTGAACATAAAACACACATGCTCACCTAACAATTCAATGTTCGTACATTACGACTGTTTTATGACGAATCTATGAGTCATCGTAAACGGGTCGCAACTTAACGACTAGCTTACGACGAATAGATTCGTCGTCGTAAACTGGTCGCAAGTTAACGACTAGTTTACGACGAATCTTTGCATCGTCGGAAACTGGTCGCAACGTAACGACTAGTGTACGACGAATATATGTTACCTAGACTAATTTAAAAATCTAATGAACGTGAACTAGTTTTTATACAATGAAAACTAAGAATATGTCCATTACAAATGCAATGATATTAAACATATAATTGTTATTAATATTATACGATAGTTTAACATGAACGTCTACATAAACAGTACCATCTATATATAGTACATGTAGCTTAAAAACGTCTTACAAATATACTTCAAGTATATTAAACATAAATACATAGTTATTAATTTTAGTTTTCTTTTATTGATGACGTAATGTACTACTCAATTTTTTCATCATCATCTGACCCTTCGGTATCTTCAGGGTATAACCAATTGTTTGGATTTCTATTAACACCACTGGGACCATTTTCTTGTATGAATGCTATAGCCATGTTTTCTTTAGATATAACCTACCAAATTAACAAGTTTCTGTGTTATATACATTACTAATGGTAATGATAGAACTTAATACACTTCCTTTTATATTAGAATTGTAACTTACATTGGTTATGTTCTTAAGAGCAATGTTAAGATATGTTGTCGCCCGTTCAAACTTAACAACTACAACCTCCTTTAGAATCAACACTGAACCCTCTTTTATATGCGCCCCATATTTGTTATCAGATATGGCGGACCTATGAATGCTCCCTTGTACAATACCGGTCGGATCCTACAAGAATTAAAAAGTAAAGTTATAGATTGTAAAATATCTAATTAGTTAAGAACATCTTTTGTTAAATTTTACCTTCATTGTGACCATCGCATCCTCCAATCCATTAGGAACCATTTTATGAATCACTGCTACCACAAAAGGTACGTGACGCCATTGTGATGTTATCTGATGTAACTCTTTTACTATGCTCCACCCACTTGTATGTCCACCTATATTTAAAATATAATAAGTAAAATATATTTAATTGTCAATTAAGCAATCTTAAAAGAATCATTGTATACTAATAAGTACATTTCACTTTACCTTTTTGTGTTAGGTATTCAATTGTAGTCTTCCAAGGGACATCGTTGAAAGTAGGATCTTCTGGCTCAGCAACACCATTAACCATCCGTACATGTCTCTCATAAGATCCTTCATCATCCATAATTATATCAAATTCAGTAGTTGCCAAAATGTAGTATTTATAGGAAATTTTTGAACTAGTTTAGTTACGACGAATTTCTGACGATTAAATATTGTAACGCTATAACGTCATACCAACGATGCATTAACGACGAATATACTCAATCGCCAAATTTTTTGGTGAACATAAATACACGTGTTCACCTAACAATTCAATTTTCGTTGTTATTCGGTCGTTAATACACTTCGTCGTAAACGAGTCGGTAAATTGGGACAAATGTACGACAAATCTATATGTCATCGTTAAAGAGTCGTTATGGTGCGACTAGTTTATGACGAAACTCCACGTCGTCGTAAACACGTTGCTAAATCATCGTAACTATAAGTCCAGTTTACGAGAAATATTTTCGTCGTAATTGTACGACACGGTTACGACGATGAGATTTGGAGTCGTAATCGCGTCGTAATAGCCTTGTTAATTTACGACGATTATATGGCGACGTAAATGTTCGTCGTTACTGGCATGTTTTCCTGTAGTGATATAATCACTGTTTTTACTATTTTTTTTTTCGTTTTTTACCCTTCCTTTTCCTCTTTCTATTCTTGCTTTCTTCATTCTCCTCATCAATCTTGGATACATAACTCCCATTACCATCACGTTCTGCTTCAGTTGCATTCTCATTTTATCTCCCACATTTGCATCATTTACACTCTTCATCCCTCTCTTCATTACGCTCTTATTCACTTTCCTCATAACCCTTGAATTCATATCTTCATTTTATTCTACATCATCTGGATTACTCTCTAAAGACACATTCCATAAGCCTTGTCTCATTCGAGTTTTTCATTACCAAAAAAACATACAAAACAATTGTATGTTTAAACTAGAAATCCTTACTAATCCATCACTCAGTGTGTACAGAACTAATAAATTTCCTAAACTATAACAAATTAAACTAGTAATAGATACATGATTTGAATTTTTTTCTAAGTTATTTATTTATTTATTAGTTTAATAAATGGTGAAAATTATATGATTAATGTATTTAATCTCAAATTATAATTATCTCTGTGCATTGGGGGCTTTTGTTGTATTTTGGGCTACTAAAAACATTTGGATTAGTCTCTATAGTCAGTTTTATTTGAAAACTCTTTAACAAAAGTTGACCGAGATGTAAACGCAGAAATTGCTACTTGCCAATAATGTAAATCCACAAATAAGACGAAGAATTGAGTTTAGTTTGGAAAAATCGGAAAAGAGACGAAGTGCAATATAAAAAGTGCAAAGCCATAAATGTTATATGAAACCTCAATATTTAAATCAGACACATAGTAGAGATGGCTAAGATAATAGCAAGAGAAAGCCCCAACTTCTTCAACATGAAACTATCTTGAACTCTCGAACCTTGTTCATCAATCATGATTTTCCCTTTCTTCTTCTTCTTCCATATGTTTCTTCTAACAACAGCATTTTTCATCGTCAGTATTGTCCCTTGTTCATTACAATCTCCTCTCTTAGGCTGCCTCAAGTAACTTTCACTGCTTCGATATTTGTTAGAGTTATCTCCTTGGTGAACACAACACATCAATCGAAGCATAGGAATGAAACCAACAACATACGAAAATTTTCTCCATGGTCCAAGAAATGTTGAAGCTATCTTTTTAAAGACATGAATATCCTCCTTTGGTGTCATATCATGACAACATTCGTTGACGCCCGTTGGATTTATATAAACGATAACGGTTTGTGATGGTACGATTTGTTGGAAGAATGTATTGGTTACTTGACGATTTGTAACAAACAATCCATGGCTAACCTCAACCCTTTTTACGACCTCAAAACGTGGGGAACTCGTTGTGTCATTATCTTCGGTCTTGTCCAAAAGATTTTCGTTATGTTCGTTTGCTGAGAACTCAAGTGTGAAAACATCATCCACATCTCCATTGTTGTTGTTAACATCCATACCATCTTCAAGAAAAAAAAAATAACAAAAAGTCAAATGTATAGATGTGAAAAAAACAGAATTTACACAAAACGTGGAGAACTAATTGATAAGCCAAAGCTACCTTGCTGTTCGTTTTCTTGATTATCCCTCTGATAGCTCCAAATATCTTCTATAGGAACTACTGTTGAGTGTTTTTCAACGAAGTTCTGAAATTAAGGAACAAGATCAAACCTAGTTATTTCATTGGTATGGACATGCTAAAAAAATTCATTAGTTAAAAAAATATGGTAATCTATTATAAATATAGGCATACTATAAAATAAAATATCTCCCACTTTAGTTAAAAATAATAATAAAAAAGATATAGTGAACACTACCTTTTCTAGTTCCTTGCTTGACACTCCTACCCATCTCAAGTTTTCAACAAGTCTTTCATCCTTCAACCTCCCATAATGTTCTTGCATATCTACAGCCTTCATGTTCGCCTCTACGCACGAGACTTTTTCTCCGGCGTAGTTAAAATCTCCATGGAAGTTTCCGGAACCAGAAGCAACTTCCCACGAGTCTAGACTGTTCCGTGGCTCGTTGGAGGCTTGAGCCAATGCTATGATCTTGCTCAACATTTCATCTGTATCGTTAGCTACGTTGTTTCCCAAATATTGATCATCCTGTGTGATATCTTCTACGTAAAGTGGTGGCGCCGGTGGCAACATACGATTTTGTAATCTTGCACACTCTAACGCTATCTCAACCTATTACATAAGTTAGAATACAATGACTTAGATATTATGATTCTTTGAGGAATTTTAAATAAAGATTTGTTACCTTTGAGGGAGGATATGAGATTGCTCCATATTGAGAACAAAACTGTGACTGAGTTGGGAAGTTGAAGGACGTGTCATGCGACATAAACTGACTCCATTTGTTCTCTACTTCCATATCCGATGAAGAAATGTTACCGAGTTGAGTTAAGCCTCCTGTATCGGGTGAGACCGGATATGCCGAGTTCTCTAGGTTTTCATACATTCCATCGGAATATAAACAAGTACTAGAAGTAGATTGTTCACTATTAGTCGTTGCTTTGTTCTTCTTCTTGACATGGTGTTGTTGTTCATCAATCTTGTTGGCTAAAGCACTCTTCTTGAATACTCGACAAAGTGCATAGGCATCCTGAAATGTTTATACATTGGTTTAAATTAAAATAAAATAAAAAACTCAAAATGGTGTTGTTATTATCTTTGTTAAGTTTTGGTTACCTGTATACCGGATTTAGAGTCACATTCTTGCTCTTCAAGACGGTACTCGTGCATGACCCAATCGGTACGAGAGCCATGAGGCGCTCTTCCTCGGTAATAGACTAACGTTTTCTTTGTTCCGACAGTTCGTGAATGTGAATTCACTTTACGATCTTTCCCCGTGGCTTTCCAATAACCGGCTTTTGTTGCCCGGTTTGTTCTTGATCCGTTTGGATATTTCCGGTCTCGAGGACTGAAAAAGAACCATTCTAGATCTTTACTTGGCAGCAAGGACTTCCCTACAAATTTAGCAAAAACCATGATCATATAATTACGAGAACATCGTAAATATGTTAAAAAGCAAAATTTGACATTAACAAAAGGAAAAAAATGTTTATCCAACATTAATTTGTAACTAATTGAGGATGCCGTAGCATGAGAATCCAAAAGATTAAATTAAGAAGACAAATAAAGAGAACATTGTTTTAATGTAAAACAAAAAGTTGAAGGTGAATTGAGAAGCTTCCGAAACCCTAAAGCACATGTGAAATCTTATGTGTTACTTTTTTCTTTTTTTATCTTCTTACCTTTTTTGACTCGGTCTTTCGAATTTGTCTCACTAGTCACCACCGCATCTCTCGGTTTTATTACAATCCTTTTAAAGAATAAAGGTAAGGGTGGGGTCTATTTAAATTTTGATTCTACGATAAAGTTGGGATCGTTATTATTAGATTTAAATAAAGCATTCAAGTTCGATGCCAAGTTCGATGCGTGTACTAGAGATACATAACTTGGTACGTAAAATATGTTAAAATAAACTAGAAATTAGTTTTAGGAAAAAAGAATAGAACATGTATATATCTTTGGAAAAGAAAGTTCATCAAGTGTCTCTTCTATCTAGGGTTACCCTTTCAAAAGATAGTTTCACATTCTGTTGTTTTTAGAAAATGAATCCGCAGTTTGTTATTCTAAAGTCCCAAAAACATTGATCTTGAAATATAGCGTATCAATTACGTGATTAATGAGTATTGCAAAAAATGATGGATTTTCATCTTATGAGATCAATAAAAAAGGAAGAGAGAAATATACCGGGTAAATCCCAAGGTTCGCATTTGTAAAGATCAATCTCGGGAATGATCTCTAACTCGATGGTCCGACCATTAATCTTTCGCTTGAGGTAGTATATGACAAGCTCTTCATCTGTTGGATGAAACCGGAAACCAGGAGGCATTGAAACAGGAGCCATATACTTAGAAGTTATAAACACACTTTCTACTTAGAACCAAATGATTGAAGAGACAAAATATGAACATATATAGAACTTGAAAGAGAAAAGAGGAGAAGAAGGAGTGGGAATATAAAGAGACAGTTATATAAGAAAAGAGGCGTACAACATAAGAGTTTGAATTCGATCGATCAGTGATGGAAATGTATGAAAGACAAAAAGAGATTAAAATTATGTAAAAGAAGCTGGAAAAGCATTTAGGGTCGGTTGCCAATTGCAAACCCCACAACGCATTTTCCACTTTAACTTTTCTTTTACTTTAATGTGTTCATATATTTCTGTGTAAATTTGATTCTCGTTACCGTTCTTATTAAGCTTTTTCTATATTATGTTCAATATTCGAAAAATCACGTTATATATATACACACAGAAATAACATATGTGTTTCCTTTTGTTCATCCATGCCTAACGCGTTGTGCATAGAGACTAGATATTTATCGAGTTCTTTTTTTAGTACCAAAGACAATATATTTGATAACTAATGTTACTTACGTATTTTTTTTCAAATTAGCTAGAATGTCATTCAAGAAAACTTTGTCGGATCAAATATTTTAAATTATTAAAGTTAACTCAATAACTTGGTGGAAAAGAAAAAATAAATGAAGTTGAACTCACGTTTAGGGGTCAATACTAGAAATTTTAACCAATATAATCACATAATCTTAATGTCATGAGCTTAAAATACTAAAATTATATCAATTAAGGTGGTACAATAACACCCTTTCTTATCAAGTAGGTCCGCCCTTGAGTCTGTCACATAATATCTCAAAATATTAAAAAACAAATATATTTTATTAAGTGGATATTTTCAAATAATAGGGTGAGTTTCTCCTTATTTAAAACTCTCCATTAAATCCTACTATTATTATGAAATTACATTCAAAAATGACATTAAAATACAGAATATTACAAAGAATTTTATTATAAATATAATTTTAATCAATTCATTATAGGTAAAAGAGACAATCATTTAAGCTAATTAACTCATAAAATATAGTATTTTTAAAATATAAATATTTATATATACATTGAAAAATACTCTATAAATATTTTTTAATATATTAAAAATTTTAAATAAAAAGATAAACATGACTAAATCAAATATAAACTACTACATTTTGTTATCAATTTTTTTCTTAACAACATACAATGTAATACGGGTACATGAATTATTTAAAATCATGTACTTAGCTACTTTTATTATTATGATATTAAAATATTAAATTCTAAGAGTTTATTTTTAGTTTTTCTTAAAATCATGAATCCATGTTTAGCGTGAGATATAATCTAGTTTTTTTTTTTTTTTTGTTATTGTGAGAGACTACGTGATTTCGACTGATGAGTGTGCTCTAATGATATACATTCCAAGAATCCCTCTTGCAGTTTCCATGTCATTCATCATATTCATCTCAAAGAATAGACTTAAATTTTGTTTCAAATTTTGAACCTCTGTCTTACTTTTAGCAGCTAACAACATGTCATCTACATATATTTGTACTCATCACGTGATACATTTTTTGTATAAACATACGAGACATGGACATTTCTGTGGAATTCTTGAGATAAACTAGTCAAATCTCTTCTTCAACTACTTTGGAGATTGAATTATATGCTCTTCACTTGATCATATAAATCTTAAATTATTCTACCTTGGTAAGTGATATCTATGATTTTTACATGTTTATAACCTTTGCTTTCGTCACTTTAAATCTCATCTTGCATCATTTAGGAGTTGCATATATACATTTTAGTGTCCTTTTGCACTATCTTTGCATTTTAGAGTCATAAATTGTATATATTGAACTTTGCATAGTTTTGACTCTTTTTAGGTGCTTATGGGACTTGGAAGATCTTGGAGCCTTAGAAATGAAGAGAAGAGCAAGAAGAGATGAAACACAAAGTGAAACCAAAACTTGTAGTGGTCACTTAAACCGCTCAGAATCCAAATCGGCTGAGAGATCACATCAGACAAACATCTTCGCATGCCCTGTTTAATCTTCAATTCGGTTTTCAGATAGAAAGTTGAGTTAGCTTTCAATGGAAGTGGTCTCGAGTCATTTAGGTCTATATTTCAAGAGTTATGGTCGAATTAATGGGCAGATATCATCTCTGTCGCGAATGAAGAATGAAGCATAATTTTGTGTTGACCAAAATGTTTAGGGTTGACCTGAATATTTTTGTTGCTTCTCTATAAATACTTGTCTTAACTCTTATAAACCCTAAGTTTTCTTCTCCTTAGAGTTGGTTTTGATATCCAAACTCTCTTTAAATGTTTTGGATTGATATTTATCATATTATGAAAATCTATTGAAGGATTCTTCACTTCTATCTTTGTAAATCCATGTTTATCTCTTCCCCTTTTTCCATTTCTTTATTTAGGTTGTTAGTCTTGTAATTGGATCATGGGCTATGCTAGATTATGATGAATTGATGGTTAGATGTTGATGATTTAGGTTGATTATTGTTAGATCCTTCATATTAAGTTGATCATAATGATAGACTAGCCAAGGAATTGGTAATTTAGAGCTTAGACCGTTCACGCCCGAAATGTGTTCGATGAAATGCCTGAATGAACTTTTTATGAGCTTTACATATCTAGTGAACGAAAGTTGTTGATTAGGGTGTTTAGTGAACTAATTGGACTTCTTATTAATTATCATTAGTCATTCAATTGCTAACAGAAGTTATTGATAAATACATGATTAGTAAAGTTATTAGTGTCAGGAAGTGGATTAGTCATATTTGTGAGTTCTATGTTCTAGGATTGTATTTAATTCAACTTATTGCATTCTTGTTCGATTGTTAATTCATCTTTATGATAGCTTAACACATGGTCCAATGCTTTCTCTTTGTTTTCATTTGTTTTCATCTCTTCTTATTTACAAAAGGCAAAACACTATTTGCTCTAGGTTAGTTTATAATCCAACATCTCTAGTAGGTGATCCTTAGTCTATGTAGATCGATATCTTTTGTTCTACAATATATATTAAGTTTATTTGATAGACCCGGTGTAAAAATCTACTTATCAATAAGAATGCCTATAACTATGATATCACTCGCTTGATGAGATTTTCAAGATAGGTATAGCAAGATTTTCCTCATAATTATTCTAAAACACTATGTTTCTGAGCGGTCTCCTTCAACAAGTTTCATGGAACTTACTTATTCTCTTTATGTAGCCTATACCTGGTACCTTTTAGTTCCTTGTTGGTATCAAATAAACATATACTCTTCAAAGCTCGAAGCTTCAACTTATCTGGTCAATATAACATATGGTATTGCACCAAATTTCATCAAATGACTATCCAAAATCCAAACTAGTTCATGAAACATGTAAACAAAAGGATATTCTTATTATTGGAGACGTCTACAGTGGAAAAAGTAAACTATATC
Source organism: Cardamine occulta (assembly GCA_028015245.1). Taxonomy (NCBI): domain Eukaryota; kingdom Viridiplantae; phylum Streptophyta; class Magnoliopsida; order Brassicales; family Brassicaceae; genus Cardamine; species Cardamine occulta. The sequence goes on from CM051369.1 coordinate 12,947,001, forward strand.
GATTTTGGTACATGGTAGAATTCGATTTCAAACCTAATTAAACCATATGACAAATTCTATGAACTCAAGGAGATCGCTGGACCACACACTTTTGGTTGGTTTTCTTAACTAAAAAAAAAACAATTTGGTTATAAGATACGTATAATACTTTACAAAAGAAATGTTGTTTAAGCTTTTTAACTCTATGAAGAGATGAGAGAGCGAGACCTCAATAACTTTAGAGAAAAGACTTCTCCCAATATATGTGTGTGAAATTAATGGATTGCTAACTAAAGATGCAGATTTACATTTATTATTACAACTATAACTTCAGTAGTATACTATATACAAAGTGTTTTTTTTTAACATAATTGACTGTGAGAGTTTTGGACATTCGGCCCTTAATCTCCCTCAGTCTTTGGAATCAGGTTTTAGGTAATCCTTAGTATATTAATCTCCCTCAATCTCTGGAATCAGGTTTTAGTTATTCTACCCTTTCTTTCTTTCTAATTTTACAATTAATGTTTTCATTTACCCATCTTACATATAACATTATAGAAGTACATTTTAAAAATATATCTAAAATTAGTCATTTAGTTATATCAATTGTCATCCAATTACTTACCTTTTTATTTTATTTTTGGTCAAACCTCTTCATTATATTAAAAGATCTCAGACTCCATTAGAGGAGGAGGAATTATACCGTAGAAAATAAGCCATAACAAGGCAATACCATAAGGTAAATAGAACCAAAACAACCACCACACAAATGGCTAATTGGAAGATAGATGTAGAATAACATTCAACAAAAGATCCCAAAGAGAACCCAATGTTATATGCTATTCCATGAACATCACTCGGAAATCCTTTCAAAGAAAAGAGGAGAATGAGTTCTTGAAAACTTGACTTGTAGTCAAACCTGAAGATGTCCACTTGCTTCACCGTAGCCCCAAAGGCTAAGGATATTGAAATAACAAGGGATGATGAGACATAAGGCCGAGAGGAAGATACTTACAATACCGACTAGTCTTGAACCATGAGATCACTTAACACAGTGGAATTTTGGTATGAGAACACATTCCATAAAGGAGAAAATGTGGCAATTAATGCCCAAGAGAACCAGATTCACTGGAAAAATAAAGTTGTCAATCATCATCCTTTCGATATGCCACAAAGAGAAGGAAACGAACCTCATAAAACCAGCTAAACAAGATTCATAAAAAGCCTGCATACTGCAGTAGCTGATCGCACTGAGGTGAAAATCAAGTCACCAGAGGACTCAAGAGAGACAATCAACATACCGGACTTAGTAGCAGCCGGTAATGACAGGGGAAAAGCCAGATCTGAATACTGGGAATAGCCAATGGAGGAAAGGTGGATGAAATAACACAGACCAAGGGAGAGATGGAGGAAATAACCTGAGGCAAATGAGAGAGGGATGAAGCGATAGGGAACGAGTTAGCTCCGAGGCTGTAGGCTAGATCTGGAGGGTATGGTAGGTCAGGAGGCTCTGGAGGAACAGATGGAGAGTAGGATGACGATGATGACAGATCTGTGAGGAAAATGGCCGACGAAAGTGAACAACAAAGACTCACCATCGACACAACTTCAGACATCCCAAGTGAAGAAGGCAAGAGGCACGGGCGTTGCCTGGTACTGAGGTAGATCGAAGATGATTAGGAGGATATTTTGATAGTTTTCCATCTTATTTCTACGAATATAGGATTTTAAACTCTAAATATATATGTTAATCGTTAGATATTTGCATATCAAAACTTAATGTAGTCTAGATTCCTCGTAGAGCTGTCAAATGGTATGTCCAGTGCCCAATTAGGCTTGTCCATGCGGACCATTTTCTTGGGCTGTAATTGGTTGGTCTGTAATGGACAACGGTCTAAAAGACGTCCACGCCAAATAAAGACTATGTCCACATGGGTATCCCATGGACATCCCAATTCTTTTAACTTATTTGAGATTTTTTGTTCCCACCAAAAACGTAAAACTCATTTTTCCGCAAGAAACGGAAATCACATTTTCCATAAAAAACACAAAATTATATTTTTCTTTCAAAAACATGATTAAATGTTTCCTTGCCGAAGATGTGATTTTTTATTTTGCGCATAAATTTTATATCCATTTAGCGGCAAAAAATGTAATATCATGTTTTCTCGCCAAAACAAAATTAGTATTTTTTCTCATTTTTCCGTCAAAAACATGATTGGGGGATTTTTCGCCAAAGCGTAAAATCTCGTACTCCCACCAAAAACATCAAATCTTGTTTTCCTGTCAAAAGCATAAACTATCGTTTTCTCGCTAAAATCTCCTAACTAAACATTCAATTCAAAAATACATCAATTGTTTTTACGAAATCCCTAAAACCCAAAGAGAGGACTCATGTTTCCAAGTTTTACCGTGCAAAGAGATAAAAAAGTGACTCTCTAAAAACGCATTGAATACTATAAAACCAAAAGTTTGATTCAACGTCTTTTTAGAGAGACACTTTTTTTATCTTTTGCACGGTAAGCAACCTTGGGAGAATAGTCGATTCTCTTTGACAGTTTGGAGAAGTTTTCTTATTCCTTTTCTCTATTTATACAATTTAATTATGTTTTCTTCTATCTTCTTTTGTGTTGGTTCTTTTACCATGAGTGAGTCACTTGGGTTTTAGGGATTTCATAAAAAGGATTGATGGATTTTTGAATTGAATGTTTTAGTAAGGAGATTATAGCGAGAAAACGAGAGTTTATACTTTTGGCGGCAATACGAAATTTCATTTTTTGGCGGGAATACGATATTTAACATTTTGGCGGGAAATCCCACAGTCATGTTTTTGACGGAAAAATAAGAAAAAATGCAAATTCTGTTTTGGCAAGAAAAAGTGATTTTGAAAGAAAATGTAATTTTTCCTTTTGTACAAAAAACATGATTTTCCGTATCTGGCGGAAAAACGAGATTTTACGTTTTTGGTGGGAAAAAAAAATCTCAAATAAATTAAAAGAATTGGGATGTGGAGATGGTTTTTATTTGGAGGACGTCTTTTGGACCATTGTCCATTACAAACCAACAAATTACAGCCCACAAATCATGGTCCGCATGGACGCGCTCAATTGGGTGCTAGACAGGCCATTTGACAGTTCTACAGACGAGGTATTGTATGTATCTAGACTACATTAAGTTTCGATATGCTAATATCTTACGAATATGATTAACATATATATATATATATATATATATATAGTTTAAAATCCTATATTCCTAGAAATAAGATGGAAAGCTATCAAATTATTTACATTAAATTTGAAAAAAAAGATTTTATTTATTTAAATCTTTTGCAAGTTTCACATAATCATTATATTTTCAATGACATTCCTACCTTTAGATCGGATAGCACTAAGAATTGCTACTAAAGTTAATTTATCTTTCTTATCAAACTGTAGAAAAAATCTGTTAGATAAAGTTTTAATGCTTTCATGTATTGGCAATTTTTTTTTTTTAAATCATGAATCCATGTTTAGTGCGAGATATAACGTAATTTTTTTTTTTTATTGTGAGTGAATAAGTGATTTCGGCTGATGAGTGTGCTCTAATGATATACATTCCAAGAATCCCTCTTGCAGTTTCCATGTCATTCATCATATTCATCTCAAAGAATAAACCTAAATTTTGAACCTCTGTTTTACTTTTAGCAGCTAACAACATTGTCATCTACATATAACAGCATATATTTTTACTCATCACGTGATACTTTTTTGGTATAAACATAAGAGACATGCACATTTCTGTTGAATTCTTGAGATAAAGTAGTCAAATATCTGCTTCAAATACTTTGGAGATTGAATTATATGCTCTTCACTTGTTCATATAAATCTTAAATTGTTCCATCTTGATAAGAACGCCTATAACTATGATATGACTTGCTTGATGAGATTTCAAGATAGGTACAGCTAGATTTTACTCATAATTACTCAAAACATTATGTTTCTGAGCAGTCTCCTTCAACAAGTTTCATGGAACTTACTTATTCTCTTTACGTAGCATATACCTTGTACCTTTTAGTTCCTTGTTGGTATCCTATAAACATATACTCTTCAAAGCTCAAAGCTTCAACTTATCTGGTCAATATATATGCATATATGGTATTGCACCAAATTTCTTCAAATGACTCTATCCAGAATTCAAACTAGTTCATGAAGCATGTAAAAAAGTAGATTCTTATTATGTTTGTGAGCAGTCTCCTTCAACAAGTTTCATGGAACTTACTTATTCTCTTTACGTAGCATATACCTTGTACCTTTTAGTTCCTTGTTGGTATCCTATAAACATACACTCTTCAAAGCTCAAAGCTTCAACTTATCTGGTCAATATATATGCATATATGGTATTGCACCAAATTTCTTCAAATGACTCTATCCAGAATTCAAACTAGTTCATGAAGCATGTAAAAAAGTAGATTCTTATTATTGGAGACGTCTACAGTGGAAAGAATAAACTATATCGATTTTTGTACATGGTAGAATTCGATTTCAGACCTAATTAAACCATATGGCAAATTGCTGTCAACTCAAGGAGACAGCTTGACCACACGCTTTCGGTTGATTTTCTTAACTAAATAAAAAACAATTTGGTTATGGGATAAGTATAATACTTTACAAAAGAAATGTTGTTTAAGCTTTTTAACTCTATGAAGAGATGAGAGAGCGAGACCTCGATAACTTTAAGAAAAGACTTCTCAATATATATGTGTGAAGTTAACGGATTGCTAACTAAAGATGCAGATTTACATTTATTATTACAACTATAACTTCTGAAACACCCCGTCCCGGAATCTACTAAACCGGAATGGTTTAACAACAGATAAACCGACTATTTTTAAAATTTTCTAACAACTTAACCGAATAAATTAAACTCCAATTAATTTATTCCAAACACCAGTCAACATCAAACAAACAACTTAGCGGAAACAAATAATATTCAAACCAACCAATAAATAAAATAATAAATAAACCAACAAACTAATCATGTCATCCACTCCACAGCCTTGGTCCCACGAGCTCTAGCAAAACTCAGTCCTTACCTGCATCACATAACGAAATGCCTCAGTATAAAAGATATTGAATGAGGCAACAACTACACCACAGCTAACATTCACCAATGTCAGCAATCAACAATCACAATCATATCAACAAGCAACACATGCCATAAATAACAACTATAAACATTCATTACTCCTAAAGAACCAACAACAAGAACTACAGAAATGAGGACCACTCCAAGTCCTCAGACTAACCACAGTCTAATACACAAGCACTCACCTTTGCTCACAACGATTTCCTTGATGGCACTTTCCTTTTTAAGAAACTTTCCTTTTTAGGAAACTTTCCTTTTTATGAAACTTTCCTTTTTAGGAAACCTTCCTTTTTAGAAAACCTTTCTTTCTAGAAATTTCTAGGGTTTTTTAAATGTCATAGTAACACGACCACAACCTCCCTTCCTCACCCTACAGCCAACCACAACAACAAAACTACCTTCAACCTAAACTGGAAAAATATCAGAAACGATCAGCCTCAAAGATGGGATCACAAATCTAAATCTAACCGTCCACATTCCAATCGTACCGTTGAAAATAAATTTCTAGATGTCCTAAAACTGCCCCCAAAGTTTCGTGATGATCCGACCAGAGATGAACTCGCGATCTCTCTTTGAATCCACATTGGTCCAGATCGCGTCTGAAAAAGGACAGCTCACGAAAATGCGAATAACTTTCAGAATATTAATCCAAATCAATATCCGCAAAGTTCTACCTCTAGATATAAGGGTTAGCTACAACACCACAAAATTTCCTTACCATTGAAAACGATTTGCTAGGTCGAACCTTCGTTCTACCACGACATGTCGGATGTATCTGCATCTCCTTCATGTGCAGATTTCCTTCTTCTCTTTCAGCCACACTCAACCTCTCTCTTTCTCTCCTTGAAGGTGGCCAGGAAAATTAGAGAGAATGGCTAGGGTTTCTGCTATTTTTCTCTTTAAATAGACTTAGGGTTTTAATTAGTTCATTTAAATTAAACCAAGAATTAAACTTAATCCAGAAATTAATTAATTCTCCCATTGGTTTAATATTAACTCGAAATCAGCTTCTTAAACCAACATTAAACCACCTCTACTTCTTAAACCGCACAACTTAAAACCAACTCTCGGCTTTAAGTCCCCAAAATAATATCCGTCTCACAACTAAGACTTTCTATTTCTAGAACACGGGTGTTACAACTTCAGTAGTATACTGTATACAAAGTGCTGTTTTTTTTTTGTTTTTTAAATAGACTTAGATTTTTAGACCTTTGGACCTTAATCTCCTTTAGTCTCCAGAGTCAGACTTTAGGTAATCGAATTTAAAGAATAACTATCTGTACCAATGAAGAGTTGAATCCGAAACACAAAGAAATTGTTAAGGCTTCTAGAATAATCTAGAAGCTTCCAAAGACTTGTGCGTTGTGATTAATATAATGTCAACATAAATCCTTAGTATGCTAGGATAAGGATCGTGAATATTAGATATAGATTTAGTCATATCTTGTATGTGAGTATATAAATCTGATGTATGTGAATAATAAACATAACTTTCTCAAAAAGGTATTCTTCACGGGTTTTACAGAAACCAACCCCCTTGTACTACAACTAGACCATAATTTTTTTGTACTGTTTCAAAAATATTTTAGATTTTATGAAGAATTTCTCCAAATTCTATAGAAATTCAAAAACATTTCAGCTATTCCACGGAATCTATAGGTCTTGATTACATACTGCACAGTGCATGGATAATGAAGATCGGTCGTTCTCTTTAGCATTATATTTCTCTTTCTTTCCAATTTAAGGTCTCCCTATTTTATTTGATAATAAAGTTGATTACAACATTCTTGGGACAAGGTTTTGTATTTTATTTTAAATTAAACATGTTGATGCAAGATTTAATCAACACAATAAATTTGAGTGAATATATTCTCTATCATCTTGTTCATTTAGTAAGGTTCATGCGATCGATTAAAATATTTTCTGCATCTCTATTATTTTAGTAAACATATTAAAAAAACATGACATCTCCGAAACCAGAGGTATGTCCCTTTATCTTTTCAAAGGTTTTATTAATTTATTATCAAATTAATTAAATTAAAGTAAAGAATATAAACACATGTCAACAACACAAAAACTATACGATTATGAGACTGTAATTGATCTACCCCGGCCACATATGGTAAAGAGGTTTATGCAAACCGAGTCTATCAAATAAACCCAAGGACTTTGTATTACAAAGAGTATCGTTCCACAGAAACTAAGGATCAAGCACTAGAGATGCGGGATTTTAGACTAATCTAGAGCAAAATAAAGATTTGGTATTGTAAAGAAACAATGAAAAGATGTAAAATGTAAAAAGGAAAACAAAGAGAAAGGCAATGGACCATGAGTTCTACTATCATAAAGATGAACTAACAATCAAACAATGATGTAATAGGTTGAATTAAACACCATCCTATAACATGGAAGTTATAACTATGACTAATACACTTACGTGACACTAATCACTTCACTCATTATCTAATTATCAGTAACTTCCGTTAGCAATCAAATAATCAATGAGCATTAATAAACAACTACAATAAATTAACTAAACATTCTAATCACCAACTTCCGTTTGCTAGGTGTGTATGGTCATTCAAGCATTTCATCGAACACTTTCCGGGCGTGAAATTTCTAAGCTCTAAATTCAAATGTTCCCATAAAATCTAGCATTATGATCAACCTAATATAAATGATCTAAAAATAATCAAGCTAAACAATCAACATCCAACCATCAATTTATCTTATTCTAGCATAACCCATGTTCCAATTAAAAGACTAACAACCTAAATGATGGAAAAAAAAAGAAAAGGAAAAGACAAAGAGATGGATTTACAAAGATAGAGATGAAGAAATTGTCCTTAGAGTTGCATAATATGAAAGACATCAATCCAAAACATCTAAAGAGAGTTTGGATATCAAAACCAACTCTAAGGAGAAGAAAACTTAGGGTTTACATGAGTTAAGAAAAGTATTTATAGGAGAAGGAAAACAAGCTTGGTCAACTAAAATTAAAACATTGACCCAGTTTAGGTGAGGAAAAATTGAGATTCAGAACCGGTTCAGCAGTCACGCAAGACCGCTCACACCTAGTGGCCCACTCTTAGCGGTATGCTCTACTCAGTGGCTCTGTCCGCTGTTTCTTTGTGATGCGCCAATGCCTATAGCTCCAGCCGCTAGACTCTCCAGCCAAGTTTCTTCAACTTCCAGCGGCCACACTTCGTCGCGAGATCACACCGCTGTATCCTAACGACGTCAGCTCACTGGTAGCTTTGGCCTCTGCAAGCCTCCTCTCTTCATCAAACCAACTCTTTTATTCTCCTTTGGCTTCAGTTGCTCTCTCGTCCAAGCTTCAAGTCTCCAAGTCACCTAAAATAGACTCAAAACTTATGCAAATGCAAAAGATGGACCCTAAAACTATAAGATGCGAGATTATGCAAAAAAAAAAACCCAAATGCATATTTATTCATCTAAAATGATGTGAAATGGGACAAAAGATGACAAAAATGAATGTGTAAAACATGTAAAATACGTGGATATCAACATACTAATCAGCAAGATTGAACAAACACTGGCGTATTTTATAGAACTTGTCTCCCTCACGTATTATATTTATATTTATCATTAAATTTATCTTGATTTAATTATTTTAACAATAGATATTTGATAAATATTCAAAGCACATTTTCTGTTACAAGTTTTTGCAAATATATGAAAAATCGCAATGTTTTTTGAGCCAAAATCATGACCACTTATCTATACACATAGTTAGTAATGAAATTCATCATTTCTCTTGGATCTTTCATAATCTCTTAAAGTTGGTTTTGGGGACCGACTAATCTCTTATAGTGCCCAAAGCGAGATCGGAGTAGGAAGACCATGAGCGGAAGGTTCATTTTTTGGATTTTTCTTTCTTTGTGATTGAGATTCAGTGGCAGTTAGAGTGCCATCTCGTGGAATTCCATTCGGTCTTGCTGAGCTTAGAAAAACGCTCCTTTCTCACCTATGTACTCTGTTACCTTAGGAATATCAAAGGGTTGGACCATCAACTTTAAATGTATAAACTAGTATAATTTCACAAATTGTGTCTTATTACATCAAAACTTGTTCTTTATTGTTAAGTTTCATGAATTTTTAATTCCAAACCAATGAGTAAATTGGTTTATATATCTTATATGCATGGATATGTAAATTCAAATGATCCGATGTGGACTCCTAAAATGTTCCTTCAAAATGATAACTTTTATCGGTTTATCTTGAATTGAATCAAACTCTAAAACTGATAATAAACCCCTTTTGGGTCACCATACTTGGATTAAAAAACATACTATGATACAATGTTAAGTTTTATAGATTTTCAACTCATAATCAATTGATAGTGAGTGAATATTGGTCAATTTAATTGTTTTAACATATACTAGTTGAAGATATATTACATGCTATTACCTTTTAGGATAAATCTGGATTAATCTGTAAAACTGTTAATCAAAGATTTCGTATTCACCTTAGTTGAAGATATATTTTAAACCAAAATTTGATATGTTTGGTAAGATAAAAGAATATTTCAAATCTTATCTAATATTTTAAAGTTTATTTTAAACACAGTCTTTGAGAGAAGCTCCCAATTGTCACTTAAATTTTTTATTCTACCCTTTATTTCTTTCTAATTTAACAATTAATGTTTTCATTTACCCATCTTACATAAAATATTATAGAATTACATTTTATAAATATATAAAATTAATCATCTAATTACATCAATTGCAATCCAATTACTTACTTTTTTTTTTTGGGGGTCAAACCTCTTCATTATATTAAAAGATCTCAGACTCCATTAGAGGAAGAGGAATTACACCGTAGAAAATAAGCCATAACAAAGCCACACCATAAGGTAAATAGAACCAAAACAGCCACCACACATATGGCTAATTGGAAGATAGATCTAGAATAACATTCAACAGAATATCCCAAAGAGAACCCAATGTTATATGCTATATGATGTGTTGTGTTTTTATTGTCCCAACCCATTTCTTTTGTCCGTTATTTTGAGTCTTTTGTTTTGCTTGAGTCTGTTTTGCTACCGTTTTACCTAGTTTCGAGTCGTGTATGAGTTCCAGGACTATGTGGTTGAGATTTGGAGGTTTGAGCTGCATTTTGGATAAAAAGGAGCTAGATAAAAGACTTGGAGGAGATGTTGTTTAATCCTTGCTAAAGTCGGTTGAAATCTGCAGAAGTATGTTGAAAATCCGCAGAAGCTTGATTGAAATCTGCAGGAGTCTGCAGACTATGCCCTGATTTCCGTCCAAATCTGCTGGAGTTTAATGACCACGACCTAATTTTCCGTTTTTCTGAAATTTGGCTATTTTTCATTTTTCTCTATTTTATTATTATTTTATTTATTTTATTTTGTAAGAGTATAAATATCTTTAAGTCCTAGGCTTCTTTTACATTCTCTTTTACACTTCTCTAAGGAGGATATTTGGGCGAAGGAGGAACATCGTCGGTGTTGGAGATGCATCTTGAACGAGAAGCTTTAACGGCTGCATTGGATTTCGTGTCAGAGAGAAAACCTCTCTAGGGCAAACTCCAATTACTTACTTTCTAGAATAAATTATTAAATTGAGGAGGGAAAATTTATCTTTAAAAAATTTCAATGTCAATTTCAATTCAATCCTAGGCTAATCAAACACTACTAATAAAAAAACGATGTGGGGAAGAAAAGATAACAAGATCTGCGTCCCATTAAATGGATCATATCCAGCACAAGTTCGGGTCAACATTTTTTTTTCTTGCAAATATTTTTCAAACATATTTCATACTTTTAACTTTTAAACCCTAGCTGCTACAATTGTATGGAAATTTTCTCTCTCTCTCTCTCTCTCCTCTCTCCATTATCTTTTAAAGAGAGAGATGATTTATGATTGTTGTAAGATCTCTTTGAGATTTTCAATCAAAACTTTTTTTCTGACTTAGTGGCATCTTTTGTTGTAATATATATTCCGTTTAGACAGATTATCTCTTTCCGGTGAATTTTAGTAGCCAATGGAAGCAATAAGATTGTCGATGGAGCAACAAATGGATCTCATGGTGGATCTGATTCAAAAACTCTCCGGAGAGCTCCGAACGGGATTATAATCTGGACACAAAAGTTTTTTGGGATTTTTCCACGCCATTGATTGGAAGGTAATTGAACCTATATGGCACCTCTGCTCTGAATTTCTTTTAATTTTCTATTGAATTCTTCAAGATTGTGACGTATGTGTCTAAAATCTCAAAAATTTCTTCAATGATGTTTTTTAAATCTGGATTGAATCTTGATACTTATTTTTCTTGTCTGCTAGATTCTTATATGTGCTATCTTATGAATTAGATTGATTAACTCGCTCATTGTTTTCTTGCAGCATCGTCTAATGTGCATTTACTTAAATTCTCTTTATCACATATATCAAATGGGGAATTGGTGGTAGGGACTTAAGTTTTGCTGTTTATTTTGGGTTTCGGTATAACATTTATAATTGGTGGATTTTACATTTTTTTTCTTTTGAATTAGATTGATTAACTCGCTTATTGTTTTCTTCTAGGATTTTCTCAAAATTTGGATAACGTTCATTTACTAAAATTACCTTTACCGCATCTATCATATGGGGAATCGGTGGTAAGTAATCAAGTTTTGCTGTTTATTTTGGGTTTTGGTATAACATTTACAATTGGTGGATTTCTAATTTTTCCTTTTGAATTAGATTGATTAACTCGCTCATTGTTTTCTTGTAGGATTGTCTCAAAAATGGGATAACGTTCATTTAATTAAACTCTCTTTATTGCATCTATCATATGGGGAATTGGTGGTAAGGACTCAAATTTTTGGTTTCGGGACGATTACAGAAGCTTCTCTTCTTTGTCAAATTGTTTTTGTAATATCATTGTTTGCTTTTTGCCAACATACAGGTTCTCTTGGACAAATTATTACAGGTGTTGAAAATGCATTAAGACAAATAAATTTTAATGCAATCGAAGTAAGTTATTATATATATTTTTTAGTTTTAAGTCATTTCTTTTAGGGTTAGATCGTCTAGACAACTTAGCATATATATATATATATATATTATATTGATTGTTTGGATATATAGTTTAATAGTAGTGGGATTAGTTACAATATATAATTGATATTTTGATAAATATAAATATATAAATATATATATATATATATATATATTACTCAAGTAAAAATAAATTCAATGCTAACATGATTACCAGATAACCATATGTTACACCAATCTGAAAAGTAAATTCTAAATACAATAAACTAAATACTAATTTATTTACCTCTACATATGTCCACTACTTACACATCTAAATAAAATAAAATGAATACTATAATTATATTAACACTAATCCTATAGATTATTCTAAATACTTTAAACAAACAATATATTTTACTAATACATATATAAAATAAATAAATAAATTTGAACGACAAAAAATAAATAAATAAACATTCATTCGCTCTGTGCGCGGATCAGACACTAGTTAACTTTATTAGAGAGGACAAAATATATACAATATATAGACTTCTAAATGTTTTATGATAATAAGATTTCTCAAAACTATAGCTACGAGACGTCGACACGTGTATGTTAAATTTTTTACACTTATCTTTTTCTCCAAATTCTTTTTCAATTTTATGAGTTTTGTTTTATAAAACAATCACACATTAAATTGTGTTTTCTTTTAAAATTTTTGAATCCATGTAAGTTTTTCAAGGAAA
>CM051369.1:12959956-13084956 GCA_028015245.1 Cardamine occulta
ATTATGTAATCTTTTTATCAATATACAACTAACACTACAAAATCCAATAATAAAATATATTGCATAGAAAATTGAAACACAAGAAGGAAAAAAAATACAAAATAACATAACTAACAATAACATAAAATCTTGCGCAAGGTATTTTCCTTCTGTGCAATACAAGCACTCTATCTCATTTTAATTTATAAGATACACATAAATACTTGTGCAAATATCTATGGTTAATGGATCTGTCAGACCATCAAGTGATTCATCTCAACTGTTGGATATGGCAAGTTGATGTTAGCATCAAAGATTGAGAAAGGAAAACATAAAAAAAAAAAAATTCTGCCAAAATGTGATTCCATGTTTCCCCCCCAAATTATAGAAACCCTAGATTTTAAAGTGTTTGCGCCAGCCCTTTGTCCGTGCGGTCTAGCCAATTTTGTTTGCGGGCAGAATGGGTCATTAGCTTATTCAGACCATTTTTTTAGCATGACTATGACCCATCTGTAATGGTTTGGACTGGGCAAGCACACGGAAAACCGATCAATTGACAAGTCTATTCGTCCGTGAAGATATCTATCTGGAAAGACATTTCTAGATCTTCTTCTTGTGACAATGTTTGAGATTTTTCATTAGTCGATGACTGTAACAACTGCTCGACTGTTTTTCCTACATGGTTTCAACAAGACTGTATTATATCCAAAAAATTATTTTCTCTTAAGAAAACCCCCAATAGAGAATAGATAATTACCCTTCAAAGTGAATCTATCAGACCATCATGATGATTCATCTCAATCGTTGGATATGGTGAGTTGGTGTTAGCATCAACGGTTGAAAAATGAAGGATAAAAGCATGAAAAAAGTCTCTCATATAAGAGATTTTCAATATGTATTTTCTGTAACATGCATGGTTCTATATATATTGTATATACAAAGGTTTTTTGACGACCGCTTGTGTAACTTATGGTTAGAGGTCAGACAATCATTATAATGTATAATCTACCAAAAATATTTAAATTGGAAACTATCACAAACTAATTCAAATAGTCTACAACAAACAATAATGGATAATTACAAAAGGCGACTCGAGTAATAGTGGATAAGGATTCATACCTCAAGGATTGATACTAAAACAATAAATTGTAAGAGAGTGTTTTATGGACAAACAGTATACTGTTTGTGAATCACAAGTAGATATATAAACACTCGATCTTAGATTAATTTATAAGATACGCATAAAGACCTGTGCAAATATCTATGGTTAATGTATTTAGTTAATTTGAGAAAAAAGTATATAGCAATAAAATTAGGAAAAAGAACACTAAGATTTACAGTATTTTGCTTTCTAATCTAAAAATGCTAAGAACATCTCCAACCTATCATCTCCAATAATGAGATAGAGTGCTTATATATCTACTTGTGATTCACAAACTGTGTTAAACGTTTGTCCATAAAATGCTCTCTTACAAGTTATTGTTTTAGTATCAATCCTTGAGGTATGAATCCTTATCCATCTGCTATTACACGAGTCGCCTTTTGTAATTATTCATTGTAGATTATTTGACTTAGTTTGTGTTAGTTTTCAATTTACAAATATCTGCTAGATATTTTTTCTGAACTCTAAACATAAGTTACACAAGCGGTCATCAAAAACTTTCGTATATACAATATATATTGAAGCATGCATGTTACCAAAAATACATTTTGAAAATCTCTTATATGAGAGTCTTCTTTCAAGCTTGTATCCTTCATTTTTCAACCTTTGATGCTAATACCAACTCACCATATCCAACAGTTGAGATAAATCATCATGATGGTCTGTTAGATCCACTTTTAAGGGTAATTATCTATTCTATTATCTATTGGGGTTTTCTTAAGAGAAATTAAGTTTTTGGATATAATACAGACTTGTTGAAACTGTGTAGGAAGAAACGGTTGAGCAGTTGTTATAGTCTAATGAACAATCACAAACATTGTCACAAGAAGAGCGAGAAAACGGAAGTTTAAATTTTTTGAGAAAAAAAAACATTTTATGTTTTGGCGGGTGATGTAATGTGTTTTAATCGGTTTTGAATCTTTGTTTTATTTCTTAGTTCATGCCTTTATCGAGTCAAAGTGTGTTTTTAGAGTCTTTTATAGAATCTTTTCAGGTTTCTATAGTTTAAGACGAAAGATAAATTATCTTTAGTAGCAATACTTAGTGCTATCCCATCTAAACGTGGGAATGACATTGAAAATAATGATTATGTGAAACTTGACAAAGATTTACACATATAAAATCTTTTTCTTTCAAGTTTAATGTAAATATTTTGATAGTTTTCCATCTTATTTTTACGAATTTAGGATTTTAAACTCTAAATATTTTGATAGTTTTCCATCTTAATTGTATTCGTAAGATATATGCATACCAAAACTTATTAGCAAAAGATTAAGAGAATTATAGATCCACGGAGAACCACATCCAACAAGTAACAAGTTTAACAGTCAAACTGATAAAGACAGAAAATACTGTCAAAACAACTAAAACCAAAAGATCAAGTTCAAAAAATACCAAAAGGAAAATCTGACTATCCAGTAACCACCAAGTCACTCTCGCTCTCTTCAACCTCTTTCTCACCAGGTTCTTCACCGTCACCATCATCCTCGTTGCTACTTTCAAAACCATCTTCTCAAAATAATTAGAGAACTGCTTGCTTCCAAAGAGGACACATGTTCTTGAACATTAGCCATTTCTTGATGCATTTGTAGTGAAAGTCATGCCCATATCTGAGTTGTGATTCTTTGTTCATACAAATTACACATTTCTTTGTTTGATCACTATAATTTTCATTTTTTATTCGTCTTAGATCTTCATCAATGATATCCACCATGAAATCATTGCATACATCTCTTATCTCTTTCATGGCCATGAGGTTTAGTAATTCCTACAAAAAACAGATTTTCAGTCAATAAAGTTTTCGACATCTAAACTTTAATACATGAACCAAAATGGTACATATAATTTTATTAAAGAGATTTCTTTTTCAACCAAAATTGTACGTCTTGGATTCAAATGCACACTTTTGAAAAAATAACAACTGCAACCGAATAAATTACCAATATTGTAAAAAAAACAAATTAAATTTAAAAAATTTTTCTAATAGTTTAATAAGAAAGATAAATTAATTTTATAGTAACCAAAATTATCTAAATTAAAATAATGATTATTTGAAACTTGCAAAAGATTTAAATAAATACAATCTTTTTTTGTCAAATTTAATGTAAATATTTTGATAGTCTTCCATCCTATATTCAGAGAAATAAGATGGAAAGCTATCAAAATATTTACATTAAAATTTGAAAGAAAAATATTTTATTTATTTAAATCTTTTGCAGGTTTCACATAATCGTTATTTTCAATGACAATTCCCGCCTTAAGATGGGATATCACTAAGTATTGCTACTAAGTTAATTTATATTTATTATTAAACTATAGAAAAAATCTGTTAGATAAAGTTTTAATGCTTTCATGTGGTAAATTTTGTTTTGATAAATTTATTTATTTAATTTTTCTTTTTAAAATATTGGTAAGTTAATCGGTTGCAGTTGTTATTTTTCAAAAGTGTGCATTTGAATCCTAGATGTGGAAGGTTTTAAAAGAAATCTCTTAATAAAATTATATATACCATTTTGGTTCCTTGATTAAAGAGTTGTAGGAGCTGTAAAGTTTAGATATTGAAAATTTTATTGACTGAAAAATCTGTTTTTTGTTGGAATTATTGAACCTCATAGTCATGAAAGAGATAAGAGATGTGTGCAACGATTTCATGGTGGATATCATTGATGAAGATCTAAGACAAATACAAAATGAAAATTGTAGTGATCAAACAGAGAAATGTGTGATTTGTATGAACAAATTGAAATACAGTGAAAGAGAATCACAATTCAGATGTGGGGATGACTTTCACTGCAAATGCATCAAGAAATGTCTAATGGTCAAGGACATGTGTCCTCTTTGCAATCAAGCAGGTCTCTAATTATTTTGAGAAGATGGTTTTGAAAGTAGCAACAAAGATGATGGTGATGGTGAAGAACCTGGTGAGGATGAGGGTGGAGAGAGCGAGAGTGACTTGGTGGTTGCTGGATAGTAACATTTTTCTTTTTCTATTTTGTGAACTTGATCTTTTGGTTTTGTTGTTCTGACAGTATTTTTCTGTCTTTATCAGTTTCAGTATTAAACTTGTTACTTGTTGGTATGTGGTTTTCCGAGGATCTATAATTCTCTAAATCTTTTGCTAATAGAATATTTTGCATGGTTGGTTGTTATATATTTTAGACTTAATATTGTTGTTGGGTGTTGTGTCTGGACTAATTCTTTTTGCAAGAAGGTTGAGTTGTCACACTCAGATAAAAAGGGGAGATTAGCTTGGCAGTTCAACAGGATGGAGATGTGCACGACATAGGAGTGAGACATGGGAAGACTTCAAGTCATCTAGGAAGCTAATATGTGAGCATTCATTAGATCATTGGAAGTTTCCAATCGGAGCAATGAAGATATTGAGAAAATTGTTGGAGGATTCAACTGAATAAAATCAATATTCGCGAATATTCAAGAAATGGAAGATTTGGCGATATCAAGAGAAAGGAAATGTAGATCTTCAAAGATTGAAGATGCTATATAAAAAAAATGAATGCGTGACATGTTCTGCATCCATTGAGAGAGAAAGAGTCCACAAAAAACTAGAAGCAAAATCTTATGGGTTCTTGGTGAGTGATTCAAATGATCTTAGCAATAGTTCATGAGTGAACTAGTTTGTTATATACTTGGAATGAGTAGACGTCGATAATACCTTATTTTACTTTCTATCTCGTGGTCCAATTGGAAAATTGAACCAATCACAATTTTAATTAGAAAAGTTTGGTATATTCCACTCTTATAATTTTCTTCACCATATTATGGAAGTTTGGTTGATTGCATGAAATCACATCAATTTTCGTTCCGCTCATATATTGTCATAAAAATCCTCTATATATTAAAAGAGAAACATTGGCTTTAATGTATCAAACCCACAATTATTCTCAGTTTTTATTTATTTAATTAATTCAGATTCATTGGGAAAACAATTTTGTCAATCATCTTCCGTTCGATATTCCACAGAGAGAAGGAAACGAAACTCATAAAACCAGCTAAAGAAGATTCATAAACAAGCCTGCATACTGCAATTATTGGTCACACTGAGGCAAGAATCAAGTCACCAGAGGACTCAAGAGAGACAATCAACACACCGGACTCAGTAGCAGCCGGTAATGATAGGGGGAAAAGCCAGATCTGAATACTGGGAAATAGCCAATGGAGGAAAGTGGATGAAACAACACAGACCGAGAGAGAGATGGAGGAAATCACCTGAGGCGAGTGAGAGAGGGATGAAGTGATAGGGAGCGAGTAAGCTCGGAGGCTGTAGACTAGATCTGGAGGGTCTGGTGGGTCGGGAGGCTCTGGAGGAACAGATGGAGAGGAGGATGACGACGATGACAGATCTGTGAAGAAAAGGGCCGACAAAAGTAAACAACAAAGACACACCATCGACACAACTTCAGACATCCCAAGTTAGGAGGATATTTGGGCGGAGGAGGAACATCATCGGTGTTGGAGATGCATCTTGAACGGAGAAGCTTTAATGGCTTTTTTGGATTCCGTGTCTGAGAGAAAACCTCTCTAGGGCAAACTCCAATTATCTAAAATAAATTATTAAATTGAAGAGGGCAAATTTTTCTTAAAAAACTTTCAATTTCAATTTTAATTCGATTGATTAACTCGCTCATTTTTTTCGTGTAGGATCGTCTCAAAAATTGGATAACGTTCATTTACTTAAATTCTCTTTATCACATCTATCATATGGGGAATTGGTGGTAAGGAATCAAGTTTAGCTGTTCATTTTGGGTTTCGATATAACATTTATAATTGGTGAATTTCTAATTTTTCCTTTTGAATTAGATTGATTAACTCAATCATTTTTTGCTTGCAGGATCGTCTCAAAAATCGGATAACGTTCATTTATTTAAACTCTCTTTAACGCATCTATCATACGGGAAATTGGTGATAAGGACTCATGTTTTGATGTTTATTTTGGGTTTTGGTATAATATTTATAAGTGGTGGATTTTTAATATTTCCTTTTAAGTTAAATTGATTAACACGCTCATTGTATCTTTGAGGATCATCTCAAAAATTGGATAAAGATCATTTACTTAAATTCTCTTTATCGCATATATCATATGGAGAATTGGTGTTAAGGACTCAAGTTTTGCTGTTTATTTTGGGTTTTGGTATAACATTTATAATTGGTGGATTTTTAATTTTTCCTTTTTGAATTATATTGTTTAACTCGCTTGTTGTTTTCTTGCAGGACCGTCTCAAAAATTGGATAACGTTCATTTACTTAAATTCTCTTTATCACATCTATCATATTGGGAATTGGTGGTAAGGACTCAAGTTTTGCTGCTTATTTTGGATTTCGGTATAACATTTATAATTGGTTGATTTTTAATGTTGCCTTTTGAATTAGATTGACTAACACATTCATTGTTTTCTTGCAGGATCGTCTCAAAAATTGGATAACATTCATTTACCTAATTCTCTTTATCACATCTATCATATGGGTAATTTGCGGTAACGACTCAAGGTTTTAGTTCATAAAGATTACAGAAGCTTCTCTTTCTTGTCAATTGTTTTTGTTATATCATTGTTTGCTTTTTGCCAACATATAGGTTCTCTTGTACAAGTTATTACAAGTGTTGAAAACGCATTAAGACAAATAAGCTTTAATGCAATCGAAGTAAGTTATTATATATATATATATATATATATATATTACTTTTAACTAATTTATTTTAGGGTTAGATCATCTAGACAACTTAGCATATATATATCGAGTTTTTGGAGATATATCACAGGTTATTATAACAAAATCATGGGTTAATTTTTAGTAGTGGGATTAGTTACAATATATAATTGATATTTTGATTAATATATATATATATATATATTTATATATTAACACAATTAAAAATAAATTTAATACTAAAATGATTAACATATAACCATATTTAACACCAATCTCAAAAAAAATTCTAAATACAATGAACTAAATCATAATTTAATCTCTTCTACATATCTCCACTACTTATATATACTTTAGATAAACAACACCATTATAACTACTTACAGATCTAAAAACAAATACAATACTAAAATGAATACTATAATCATATTTAATACAAATCTTATAAATCATTCTTAATACTTTAAAAAAAAGAATATATTTTACTAATATATATATATATATATATACATACAATAAATAAAAATTTTGAAAACAAAAAATAAATAAAATAAATATTCATCCGCACTTTAGCGCGGATCCTATACTAGTAAAGTTTTATTAAAGAGGACAAAAGAGAAATAATATATTGACTTCTTAAAGTTGTAAGATAATAAGTTTTCTCAAAACTATAGCTACGAGACTCTGAGACGTGTCTGTTAAGTTTTTGACACTTGACTTTTTCTCCAAATTCATTCTGAATTTTATGAGTTGTTTTTTTTGTTTTAGAAAAAATCACACATTATTTTTTTTTGTTTAAAATTATTAAATCCATGTAATTTATTCAAGGAAAATTATGTACTCTTTTATCAATATAAAATTAACATAATGCAATCCAATAATAAAATGTATTACATAGAAAATAGAAACACAAGAAGGAAAAAAAATATATATATATAACTAATGATAACAAAAAATCTCGCTCAAGGTATTTTTTCTTTTGTGCAATATAAGCACTATGTCTCATTTTAATTTCTAAGATACACATAAATATATGTGCAAATATATATGGTTAATGGATCTGTCAGATCATCATGAGATTCATCTCAACTGTTGGATATGGTGAGGTGGTGTTAGCATCAACGATTGAGAAATAAAAACATAAAATTTTGTTTTCCCGCCAAAAATATGATTCCATGTTTCCCGCCAAATTAAACAAACCCTAGATTTTAAAGTGTTTGAGCCTGCCTTTTTTTCTGTGCGGTCTATCCCATTTGGTCTGCGGGCGGATTGGGTCTTTAGCTTATTCAGACTATTTTTAGCATGACCTTGACCCGTCTGTAATGG
The DNA here is from genome assembly GCA_028015245.1 of Cardamine occulta. Taxonomy (NCBI): domain Eukaryota; kingdom Viridiplantae; phylum Streptophyta; class Magnoliopsida; order Brassicales; family Brassicaceae; genus Cardamine; species Cardamine occulta. The sequence goes on from CM051369.1 coordinate 12,968,088, forward strand.
TTTGGACTAGGCTAGCACATTGATAACCTGAACAATTGACACCTCTATTCGTCCGTGAAGATATATATCTGAAAAGACATTTCTAGATCTTCTTCTTGTGACAATGTTTGAGATTGATCATTAGTAGATGGCTGTAACAACTGCTCGATTGTTTCTTCCTACAGATCAACAAGTCTGTAGTGTATCCAAAAACTTAATTTCTCTTAAAAATTTCCAATAGAGAATACATAATTATCCTTAAAAGTGAATCTATGAGACCATCATGATGATTCATCTCAATCGTTGGATATGGTGAGTTGGTGTTATCATCAACGGTTGAGAAATTCCAGATCTAATGAAGGAATTCCGAGAAGGCGTAGATGTGTAGATGTCCTCGAATGTGCAAAATAAAGTTTAAGGCATATGAAATAAAAGGATTCCCATTAAGTGACATCAATGATGCGCTTGGAACAACAAAGGTAAGCATTTACCTTATCTTAAATTATTCAAAACTTGGGTTTAGTTTTTTTAATATTATTTGTTTATATTGACAGAATATTCATAGTATCTTAGAACCATCTGCGGCTGAGGAAACTTTTTTGTCTAGAATCATGGATATGGATTCTTTAGAGGATGGAAGAGATGAGATTGATGCAGTTTTTGATGGTTGCAACGAGCGTCTACTCGTTCAAAAGAAGAAGATATTGTTTAAAAAGATGTTCAAGTCGGATGTTGCTGTACACAACTCAAGTGTGGCTCCATCGACTGAAACTCCATCATCTCAGGCTCCATCAATTGGAACTCCATCAGTTGTTCTCTGGAAGCTAGGTCAAATGATGCATCTTGGCAGTAAAATGATGGATCATTTTAAGGGAGTTTGGCAGTCATGATGGGCATACCCTTCATTCATTATTCCGATGTAGGAAATAATCAAATATTTATATTATTTTATAATTTCATTCCCTAATATTATGATATTGATATTTTAACTCTATGTGCAGCTTCTTGCATTTGAGGCAATTACCGATCTGATAAAAGAATTCCGAGAAGGTGTAGACCTGTAGATGTCCTAGAATGTGCAAAACAAAGTTTAAGACATATGAAGTAAAAGGATTCCCACTAAGTGACATCAATGATGCAGTTTGGAACAACAAAGGTAAGCATTTACCTTATTTTAAATTATTAAAAATTTGGGTTTAGTTTCTTTAATATTATTTGTTTATATTGACAAAATATTCTTAGTATCTTAGAACCATCTATGGGTGAGGAAGCTCTTTTGTCTGGAATCATGGATATTGATGCTTTAGGGGATGGGAGAGATGAGATTGATGCAGTTTTTGATGGTTGGCACAAGCATCTACTTGTTCAAAAGAAGAAGATATTGTTTTAAAAGATGTTCAAGTCGGATGTTGCTGCACACAACTCAGATGTGGCTCTATCAACTGAAACTCTATCATCTCAGGCTCCATCAATTGGAACTCCATCAGTTGATCTCTGGAAGCAAGGTCAAATGATACTTCTTGGCAGTCAAATGATGGATCATTTCAAGGGAGTTTGACAGTCATGAAGGGAATACCCTAGCTTCATTATTCCGATGGATGAAATGATGATATATTGATATTATTTTGTAATTTCATTCCTTAATATTATGATATTAATACTTTAACTCTATGTGTATCTTCTTCCATTTGAGGCAATTTCCGATATGATGAAGGAATTTAGAGAAGGTGTAGACATGTAGATGTCCTAGAATGTGCAAAACAAAGTTTAAGACATATGCAATGAAAGGATTCCCACTAAATGACATCTATGATGGGCTTGGAACAACAAAGGTAAGCATTTAACTTATCTTAAATTATTCAAAACTTGGGTTTATTTTTTAAATATTATTTGTTTATATTGACAAAATATTCATAGTATCTTGGAACCATCTTTGGTGAGGAAGCTCTTTTGTCTAGAATCATGGATATGGATGCTTTGGAGAATAGCAGAGATGGGATTGATGCAGTTTTTGATGGTTGGCACGAGCATCTACTCATTCAAAAGAAGAAGATATTGTTTAAAAAAAAGTTCAAGTCGGATGTTGCTGTACATAACTCAAATGTGGCTCCATCAACTGAAACTCCATCAACTGAAACTCCATCATCTCAGACTCCATCACTTGATCACCGGAAGCTAGGTCAAATGATACTTCTTGGCAGTCAAATGATGGATCATTTCAAGGGAGTTTGGCAGTCATGAAGGACATACCCTAGCTTCATTATTCCGATGGACGAAATGATCATATGTTTATATTATTTTGTAATTTCATTCCCTAATATTGTGATATTAATATTTTCATTCTATGTGCAACTTCTTGCATTTGAGGCTATTCCAAATCATATGAAGGAATTCAAGGAAGGCGTTAGACGTGTAGATGTCCTAGAATGTGCAAAACAAAGTTTAAGATATATGCAATGAAAGGATTTCCACTTAGTGACATGAATGATGCGTTTGGAACAACAAATGTAAGCATTTATCTTATCATAAATTATTCAAAATTTGAGTTTATTTTTTTTAATTTTATTTGTTAATATTGGCAGAAAATTCATAGTATCTTAGAACCATATGTGGGTGAGGAAGCTCTTTTGTCTAGAATCATGGATATAGATGCTTGAGAGTATGGGAGAGAAGAGATTGATGCAGTTTTTGATGGTTGGCACGAGCGTCTACTTGTTCAAAAGAAGAAGATATTGTTTAAAAAGATGTTAAAGTCGGATGTTGCTGCACACAACTCAGGTGTGGCTCCATCAACTGAATCTCCATCATCTCAGGCTCCATCAATTGGAACTCCATCAGTTGATCTCCGAAAGATAAGTCAAATGATGCTTCTTGGCAGTTAAATGATGGATCATTTCAAGGGAGTTTGGCAGTCATGATGGACATACCCTAGCTTCATTATTTCGATTGAAGAAATGATCATATTTATATTATTTTGTAATTTCATTCCCTAATATTGTGATATTAATACTTAAACTCTATGTGCAACTTCTTGCACTTAAGACAATTCCCGATCTGATGAATTAATTTAGAGAAGGCGTAGATGTGTAGCTGTCCTAAAATGTGCAAAACAAAGTAAAAGACATATGAAATAAAAAGATTCCCACTAAGTGACATCAATCATGTGCTTGGAACAACAATGGTAAGCATTTACCTTATCTTAAATTATTCAAAACTTGGGTTTATTTTTTTTAATATTATTTGTTTAGATTGACAGAATATTCATAGTATCTTGGAACCATCAGCGGTGAGGAAGCTCATTTGTCTAGAATCATGGATATGGATGCTTTGGAGGATAGCAGAGATGAGATTAATGCAGTTTTTGATGGTTGGCATGAGCATCTACTCGTTCAAAAGAAGAAGATATTGTTTAAAAAAAAGTTCAAGTCGGATGTTGCTGCACACAACTCAGATGTGGCTCCATCAACTGAAACTCCATCATCTCAGACTCCATCAATTGGAACTCCATCAGTTGATCTCAGGAAGCTAGGTCAAATGATGCTTCTTTGCAGTTAAATGATGGATCATTTCAAAGGAGTTTGGCAGTCATGATGGACATACCCTAGCTTCATTATTTCGAAGGAGGAAATAATCATATATTTATATTATTTTGTAATTTCATTCCCTAATATTGTGATATTAATACTTTAACTCTATGTGCAACTTCTTGCATTTGAGGCAATTCCCAATCATATGAAGGAATTCAAGGAAGGCGTTAGACGTGTAGATGTCTTAGAATGTGCAAAACAAAGTTTAAGACATGCAATGAAAGGATTTTCACTTATTGACATGAATGATGCGTTTGGAACAACAAATGTAAGCATTTACCTTATCTTAAACTATTCAAAATTTGAGTTTAATTTTTTAATTTTATTTGTTAATATTAACAGAAAATTCATAGTATCTTGGAACCATTTGGGGTGAGGAAGCTCGTTTGTCTAGAATCATGGATATAGATGCTTGGGAGTATGGGAGAGAAGAGATTGAAGCAGTTTTTGATGGTTGGCACGAGCGTCTACTTGTTCAAAAGAAGAAGATATTGTTTAAAAAGATGTTCAATTAGGATGTTGCTGCACACAACTCAGATGTGGCTCCATCAACTGAATCTCCATCATCTCAGGCTCCATCAATTGGAACTCCATCAGTTGTTTCTCCGGAAACTAGGTCAAATGACGCATCTTCTGGCCTTATTTTTGTTGTTCAGAGTTTGAAGAAGAAGAAGAAGAAGAAGAACAACAACAACAACAACAACAACATCACAACAACAACAACAAAAACCATAAGGTAATGGGTATGTGTATGTTGTTACTTCGCACAGTTGTTACGGAGAAAAAAAATGAGTGTTGCTTTATGGTGAATGGAGTTCCAATCCGGTACTCATTAAGAGAGCATGCACTCATCTCCGGATTGTAGTGCAATGATATGTTAGTGGAGGATATGTTAAAAAAGCTGAAGCGTTGGGAGGATAGGTTGAGGATGATTGTTCTTTACTTCTTGGAGAGCGTTATAATAGGAAAGACCAAGTTAGGAAAAGATGGAGCTTCAATTCATCTTTTCTTTCTCAGAGCTGTTGTGGATCTTGAAATGTGTAAAATATTTCTGTGAGGTACATTGTCGTTTGAAGATAATGTCAAAGAAATTCAACATATGATGGATCATTTCAAGGGTGTTTTGCAGTCAGGATGGGCATACCCTATCTTCATTATTCCGATGGAGGTAATGATCATATATTTATATTATTTTGTAATTTCATTCCCAAATATATGATATTAATACTTTAACTCTATGTGCAGTTTCTTGCATTTGAGGAAAGTGCCGATCAGATGAAAGAATTCAAGGAAGACGTTAGACGTGTAGATGTCGTAGAATGTACAATACAAAGTTTAAGACATATGCAATGAAAAGATTCCCGCTAAGTGACATCAATGATGCGTTTGGAACAATAAAGGTAAGCATTTACCTTATCTTAAATTATTCAAAACTTGAGTTTAGTTTTTTAATTTTATATGTTAATATTGACAGAAAATTGATAGTATCTTAGAATCATCAGCGGGTGAGGAAGCTTTTTTGTCTAGAATCATGGATATAGATACTTAGAGGAAGGCAAAGATGAGATTGATGCAGTTTTTGATGGTTGGCACGAGCGTCTACTCACTCAAAAGAAGAAGATATTGTTTAAAAAGATGTTCAAGTCGGATGTTGCTGCATACAACTCAGATGTGGCTCCATCAACTGAAACTTTATCATCTCAGGCTCCATCAATTGGAACTCCATTAGTTGCTCTCCGGAAGTTAGGTTAAATGATGCATCTTGGCAGTCAAATGATAGATCATTTCAAGGGAGTTTGGCCGTCAGGATGGACATACACAAGCTTCATTATTGCGACGGAGGAAATGATCATATATTTGTATTATTTTGTAATTTCATTCTCTAATATTATGCTAATAATACTTTAACTCTATGTGCAGCTTCTTACATTTGAGGCAATCCCCGATCTGATGAAGAAATTCAGAGAAAGCGTTAGACATGTAGGTGTCCTAGAATGTGCAAAACAAATTTTAACACATGTGCAATAAATGAATTCTCAGTAAGTGATATCAATGATGCGCTTGGAACAACATAGGTAAGCATTTACCTTCTCTTAAATTATTCAAAACTTGGGTTTATGTTTTTAGTATTGTTGGTTTACATTGAAAGAATATTCATAGTATGTTGGAACCATCTTCTGGTCAAGAAGCTCTTTTATCTAGAATCATGGATATGGATGCTTTAGAGGATGGCAAAGATGAGATTGATGCAATTTTTGATGGTTGACACGAGTATCTACTCGTTCAAAAGAAGAAGATATTGTTTAAAAAGATGTTTAAGTCGGATGTTGTTGCACACAAGTCAGATGTGACTCCTTCATCTCAGGCTCCATCAATTGGAACTCCATCAATTGGAACTCCATCAATTGTTGCTCCGGAAGCTAGGTCAAATGATGCATCTTCTGGCCTTTTTTTGTTATTCAGAGTTTGAAGAAGAAGAAGAAGAAGAAGATGAAGAAGAAGAACAAGAACCATAAGATAATGGGTATGTGGATGTTGTTACTTCGCACGGTTGTTACAGAGAAAAAAAATGAGTGTTGGTTTATTGTGAATGGAGTTCCAATCCAGTACTCATTAAGAGAGCATGCACTCATCTGTGGATTGTATTGCCACGAGCTTCCAACCGACAATAAAGAGATGGGCAGTATGAGCTTTGTTGATAAGTATTTTCCTAGAGGATCAAAAGTAACATTGAAGTTAGTGGAGAATATGTTAAAAATGTTGAAGCGTTGTGATGATAGGTTGAGGATGGCTCTTCTTTACTTCTTGGCGAGCGTTATAATAGGAAAGACCAAGTCAGGAAAAGATCGAGCTTCAATTCATCCTTTCTTTCTCAGAGCTGTTGTTGATCTTGAAATATGTAAAACATTTATGTGGGGTACATTGTCGTTTAAAGACAATGTCAAAGAAACTCTACGTATTATGGATCATTTCAAGGGAGTTTGACAGTCATGATGGGCATATCCTAGCTTCATTATTCCGATGGAGATAATGATCATATATTTTTATTATTTTGTAATTTCATTTCCTAATAATATGATATTAATACTTTAACTCTATGTGCAGCTTCTTGCATTTGAGGCAATTCCTAATCTGATGAAGGCGTTAGACATGTAGATGTCCTAGAATGTGCAAAACAAAGTTTAAGACATATGCAATGAAAGGATTACCACTAAGTGAAATCAATGATGTGTTTGGAACAACAAAGGTAAGAATTTACCTTATCTTAAATTATTCAAAACTTGGGTTTATTTTTTTTATTTTTTTTGTTAATATTGACAGAAAATTCATAGTATCTTGGAACCATTTGCGGGTGAAAAAGTTATTTTGCCTACAGTCATGGATATAGATGCTTTAGAGGATGGCAGATATAAGATTGATGTAGTTTTTGATGGTTGGCACGAGCGTGTACTCGTTCAAAAGAAGAAGATATTGTTTAAAAAGATGTTCAGGTTGGATGTTGCAGCACACAACTCAAATGTGGCTCCATCAACTGAAACTCCATCATCTCAGGCTCCATCAATTGGAACTCCATCAGTTGTTGCTCAAGAAGCTAGGTCAAATGATACATCTTCTGGCCTTATTTTTGTTGTTCAGAGTTTGAAGAAGAACAACAACAACAACAAATACCATAAGGTAATGGGTATGTGGATGTTGTTACTTTGCCCGGTTGTTACGGAGAAAAAAATGAGTGTTGGTTTATTGTGAATGGAGTTCCCATCCGGTACTCATTAAAAGAGCATGCACTCATCTCCGAATTGTACTGCCATGAGCTTCCAACCAACTATGAAGAAATGGGCAGTATGAGCTTTGTTGATAAGTACTTTCCTAGAGGATCAAAAGGAACATTGAAGTTAGTGGAGGATATGGTAGAAAAGATGAAGCATTTTGATGATAGGTTGAGGATGGCTGTTCTTTACTTCTTTGCGAGCGGTATAATAGGAAATACCAAGTCAACAAAAGATGGAGATTCAATTCATCTTTTCTTTGTCAGAGCTGTTGTTGATCTTGAAATGTGTAAATCATTTTGGTGCGGTACATTGTCGTTTAAAGACAATGTCAAAGAAATTCAACATATGAAGGATCATTTCAAGGGAGTTTGGCAATCAGGATGGGCATACCCTAGCTTCGTTATCCCGATGGAGGTAATGATCATTTATTTATATTATTTTTTAATTTCATTCCCTAATATTATGATATTAATACTTTAACTCTATGTGCAGCTTCTTGCATTTGAGGCAATTCCCGATCTGATGAACTAACTCAGAGAAAGCGTTAGACGTGTAGATTTCCTAGAATGTGCAAAACAAAGTTTAAGACATATGCAATGAAAGGATTCCCAGTAAGTGACATCAATGATGCGCTTGGAACAACAAAGGTAAGCATTTACCTTATCTTAAATTATTCAAAACTTGGGTTTTTTTTTATAATATTATTTGTTTATATTGACAAAATATTCATAATATCTTGGATCCATCTGCGGATGAGGAAGCTCCTTTTCTAGAATCATGGATATGGATGCTTTAGAGAATGGCAGAGATGAGATTGATGCAGTTTTTTATGGTTGGCACGAGCGTCTACTCGTTTAAAAGAAGAAGATATTGTTTAAAAAGATGTTCAAGTCGGATGTTGCTACACACAACTCAGATGTGGCTCCATCAACTGAAACTCCATCATCTCAGGCTCTATCAATTGGAACTCCATCAGTTGTTGCTCCGGAAACTAGGTCAAATGATGCATCTTCTGGCCTTGTTTTTGTTGTTCAGAGTTTGAGAAAATATACAGAAGAGGGTTTTAAGAAAATGGATGACAGCTTTAAAGTTATCCATGAGCAGCTTGGTGTTCTAAATGAAAGAGTACAAACTGTTGAAGATGGGTGTAAGAAGTTAAAAACTTTGTGAGGAAGGCATTGAATCCTGCGTGGCATGATGAAAATGATATTGTGATGGTTATTTTGATATTTTAGTAAGAAATGTGATTGATGAAGATGTGATTGATGAAGATGCTATTGAGGTGGATGATGAGAATACATATGATGTTATTGGAGGAGAGAAACAAAAAGAAACAGTTGAGAAAGAGAAAGAAGAAGAAGAAGAAATGGGTGATGGGGAGAAAGATAAAGAGAAAGAGAGCAGTGAGGAAGAGAAAGAAGAAGAAGCTGTTGGTGGTGTAGAGAAAGAGAAAGAAAAAGAGAGCAGTGAGGAAGAGAAAGAAGAAGAAGTTGTGGGTGGTGGAGAGAAAGATAAAGAAAAAGAGAGCAGTGAGGAACAGAAAGAAGAAGAAGATGCTGGTGTAGAGAAAGAGAAAGAAAAAGAGAGCAGTGAGGAAGAGAAAGAAGAAGAAGAAGATGCTGGTGAAGAGAAAGAGAAAGAAGAAGAAGAAGATGTTGCTGGTGGAGAGAAAGTTAAAGAGAAAGAGATCGTTGAGGAAGAGAAAGAAGAAGAAGAACAGGTTGCTGGTGGAGAAGAAGTACAAGTGGTACCAGTTCAAAAGAGTAGAAAAAGAGGGCCACGTACAGTTTCAAAGCGGTCTTGCTCCCAGGTTAGGATTAGAGAGGATGGTAAAAGGGTGAAGACTATACCTAATAAGGAAAAAAATGATAAGAAAAATAAAGGTGATAAGAAAAAGAAAGTGGAAAAGAAGAAGAAAGATGATGTGAATTCAGATGATGAGAACGAGAAGGCTAGTAAGAAGAGGAAGAGGAAGGTAAAGCCTTCAAAGTACGACTCTTCTCCATGGATTAATAAGACGAAGAAGAATAAGACATGATCTTGTTTTTTTATCATTTTCATGTGAACTATGGTTTAGGAGTTGACTATTCTCCTTATGATATGTTTGTGTTTATTGTGGAACTTATTTAGATATTGTTTTGGTTGTGTTTTCTATAAGGACGACTTGTTATGTTGGTACAAGTAAATTATTATCTTATTTTTATGTTTGTTGAATTTTTTTGTACAACTGACCCAACTAGATATACCTACAATATGAACAACTAAAATAAAAAATATTAGAAAGAAAGATAAGTCTTGCAAATCAAAGATTAGTCTTACAAAACAACAAGAGTCTCACACAACAAAAGAAAAACAAAGATAAGTCAAGTCCCCAAGGAACTAATTTCATACCAAGGAATATGACCAAAAAGCTTATCGATTCGAGCCAGAAGCCTAGCCACCAACTCCTTCAGATTTGCAATCTCTTCAGCATTGTTTTCCAGCTCCGTATGCAATGTCTTGATATACAATTCATGGAGTCCGGATCTGTCCTCCTTGAATTTCTCATCAAACTCCTTCCTTAACTTAGTCACCTCTTATTCGATAGCGAGACTCTAAAGTTTCCGAATATGTAAGCCATCATTCTACAATTACATAAAGACAAATATATCATCACATATTCTAACATTAATGCCATTAATCTAAAATCCATGTCCCTCTTCTCACCTTAAACACATTGCATGTCAAGTATTTCTTTCCTATAGGCTCTTCGGTTGAGGTCTCCTCGATCATCCTTCCACCACATGGACAGCTTAAAGGAAGGCCATAGTCACCATTAGCTATCAATGTACGCATGTCCTCTTCGCTATTGTACCTCTTCATTTCATCGTACCAAGGGTCCCTCTCATAATCTATCCATGTTTAGCTAAAAATCGAAATCATTCACAATTGAACCTCGAACCAAACCTAATTGAAACTCTAAAATGGAACCAAATTTCAATTGAGTTAAAACCAATTGAAACTCTAAAAACCCCTAAAGCAATTAGGGTATGAATCCGTGAAATTTGAATGAATGAATGCAGTAGATGTTACCTTTCTTCTATGTGGATCGAAATTGAAGAGTGGATCAAAATTGGAGAGTGAAAACGAAACTCAGCTCCAGACCCAAAATTTTAAAAATTTCCAGCGAGATTCGAGAGAAGAAGAAAGGAAAAAAAGGACAGAAGAATGAAAATTGTTCCGAATAATTGGGAAAGAGTAAATGGGAAAGTTATTCGAAATAATTTTGAAAATTCAAATAAACCCACATTTTTTTAGATTAACAGATGGTGCCACCATTTAAAACACTTGCACACGTGGCGCAACCATTTCAATATTGCCTTTAGAAAAAATGTCAAACAGTTGTACCCAATTTTCAAGTTGTACACCACTCCACATAGTTGTATTTTAATGAGTTTTTAGTTGTTATTAGTTATACCATGGATAAAATTATTCCATATTAATATTAATTAGTTATACTTATGATTTTAACTTTTTAAAGTACATTTACATTGGTGGAAAGCAATTATATAAATTAAAACACATTTTCGGTTTGATTGGCATCATAATATGTAAAATGATCTTAAACATATATGGTATATGATGTGTAAATAAGAAGATGATCCAACTATTAAACAAAGATAATTTTTTCTGTCATTAATAAGGTAAAAGTTATATGATATTAAACTTTGAAAGATGTTTTGAGTTGTTTATGTTTATGTAAAACATATATGTTTATGTTTTTAAGATATGAAATTAAGCTTAGTTGTACTTTATTAAATAAAGTAATACCAAGTTGAACCTAAAGATCTTAGTTGTACTTTATGACAGAGAGTAATACCAAGTTGTACTTTCCAGAAAGTTGTACTTTATGACTGAAATAGTCTCACAACCAAATTCAAAATACTAAAAAGCAATTACAAATAGCAACACATACAAATACATACATGAATTAACCTTCAGTACCACTTTGAACACCACTCTCAAACCACCTACCCCACCTTTCACTACGCCTTTGACCTTGAGTACCAGCTTGAGTAGAAGTACCACCTTGACACCATCTATCCCAGTCTTGACTACCACTCTGACATTGCGTACCACTTTCACTAGTGTTTTGACTATGAGTACCACTTTCAAAACCTCCTGTCTTCTTCTTCTTTTTTGGTCGACGTTCTCCAACCGATGGAAACCTCTTCTCTCTTTTTCTTCCTTTCTTTTTTCATAATATAGAGGTAAAGCTGTTAATGCTAGTACCTCAGCTGGAACATCCCACGAAGATTGAGGCGGCCCCGGATGAATCGTCTTACAATACGCTAACGCCCATTGTTCCATCCAATAATATTTTGAGCACAATTCATGCATTTTGAAATCCCTAGTTCTATCTTCCTTCTCCGTGTTAAAAATGTTGGCAGCTGCTGCATGGAACACAAGGATACTTGTCTATATTAAAACGATTGCAACTGCAAGTTCTCGATAACAAGTCCACGGAATAAGATCTCCCATCCCGCCCAATCACAATATATTCAAGTAAGAAGCTGTTTAGCTCAGTCATATTTAAGAACTTTGCCTCAGCACACGTTACATGCAATGTTTTCTCTAAAAGAGGTACCAGTTTATGCGAGCTCGATCCACCAACAGAAGCCTTCGTATGCTTGTTAAACCATTCACCAAATTTTCCAAGAATCACATCAATCAATGGTAATAAGGAGTACTTCCTTGCATCCTTAAATATACTATTCATAGATTCCACAACATTGCTGGTGTCTATGTTGTATCTTGCATCTGGAAAATAACACTTTGCCCATATTTTAATTTCACAAGTAGTCTCCAAATATGCGGCTGTAGTAGGAAATCTCCTCAAAAAATCAGAATACTCTTTTTCAAACTCACCCACTTCATAAATCTAAGCAACTTCCCTGAATTTTGATGCAACTATGTCTTTGTTGACATTGGAAACTTTTGTTCTCACGTTCTGGGCCAAATGGTATATACAATACCCATGCTGAGATTTCGGGTAAACATTACGTATTGCCTTGATGAGACTTGCATTTCTGTCTGAAACGAAAACTAATTCAGCACTATCTGGTATTACGGTTTTCAGCTCATTGAAAAACCATGTCCAACTAGCATCTTTCTCACCATCAACTACAGAAAATGCAATCGGATAATGGTGATGATTCGGATCCTGAGCCACATCCAAAATAAGTGTTCCACCATATACAGTTGTAAAAAAAGTTGTATCCACAATGATGACTTTCCTCATCGCTTGAAACCCTTCAATGGAAGCTCCCAAACCAACGAATAAGTATTGAAACCTTTTTCTTCATCCAATTTCACTCTTGATCTTGTACCGGGATTCACCTTCTCCAACATGAACAAATAAGAGTACAACATCTTATAACACTCCTCCGGACTACCCCTCACATCATAAACAACTTGTTTTTTCCCTCTATATGCGGTAAAATATGATACTTTAACACTAACTCTTGACTGAACTATTCCAATGAGGCCTTTAGGAGCTGGAGTCTTGAATTGGCTAGCATAATTTTCTTTCAAAACAGATGCAACTAATCCTGGTGTGCCTTTCTTTCTATAAGAGCTTGTACTCGAACTTGCCCGAGAGCATGTATGCAATTTTGTTTAAGTTCTAACCGAGAAATATTCTGAATTTTTCAGTTTGGCAACTTATAAATGCCACTTACAACCGTCTTTTGCTTTACGATATTTTACGACATATAACTTCGGTTCCGATTTCACTACAACAACTCCATAACAATTCAGATTAGAAGCTCTTTCAATTAAATCTTTCACTATCCGTCTACCAGCAAATTCTTGACCTACTACAAAATTCAAACCATCTTCCCATGCCTCCACAATCGAACATTCTCTTACACCATTCTCAACACTGTCATGCCTACTAGAGCTACCCATACCATTATCAAAATCGTTTTCACAATCTCCAATATCAACATTCTCCATCGGCTCATCTTCTTGTTCTGCCTCCATTCTTGCTCTGGCTCATGTTCTTGTTCTGCTTCTTCTTCTTGTTCTACTTCTTGTTCTTCTTCTGGTTGTTCGATGTCTTCATATATATTTATCATACCACCACCATCACTAACTATACATTTATCTATACCACCTGAAAGCAACACTTCATTACTCATAACACTTGAACTTCGCTCGCTCCTTTGATCCTTTCAGGTATTTCATGAGTTCCACATGTAAAACACTTTTACACACCTCTTTATCACAAAGAATTAGAAAAATTTGTACATCATCATCATCCCAAATAAATGTCGGTCTGCTAGATTGCATTGAAGATGAAATGTAACTCAATCTCAGCTGCATCGTACCATCAACTACCATAATCTTCTTCTGTATCCTATCGATTAACAAAGAATAAGTCATCTCATCGATCGATGTTTTAAATAATAAACCATAATTTTGACCATTATCTTTTGCTATCCATTCACATTCACCAGAATCTTCAATCCTTGATTAGTACCCCTCATAATCAAAATGTAGAGTTGTGCGACAAGTGTTGTTCATCATTGTCCCTGAAAAGATAAAAATAATATTAGTTCTTTTCAGTTATACCAGTTGTAGTAAATTGCGAAACTGGGTTCGTTTGGACCAAATCTATTAATCTAGCTATGATTCATTGTAAATCAAACACTATAATCAACCAATTACCAATCCAATCTCCTAATCAACTCACTCTAACCCAATGTGCATACAACTACATAATTTTTAAGCAAATAGTTGAAATCTTAATTTAAAACAAACATCTAATTTTACAACTTATAACTTTCTTTTAACAAAAAATAAACTCATAGACACGTCTAATTAGATGAAATATAGATAAAACTAGAAGCATTTACCTTAATTTTAAAGTTTGAAGCTCCACCTTCAATGGTGCTCGTCGTCGGATGGGAAGTTGGATGTGTCGCCAACAAAGAAGAAGAATTGGGTTTTTTTTTTTCTTTTTCTTTTAATTTTTTACTTAATGTTTGTGAGGTTAAAATCGTAATAATCTATTAGACACAAGGTTAGTGGGGGTATTCTCCAATTGACTCAAATAGAGAAGTATAGTAAAAAAAAAGATTTTCACAGAAAATGACATTTGAGATTAAGGTTCCCCATAACCTTTTTGTACTGTTTCAGAAATATTTTAGATTATGTGAAGAATTTCTCCAAATTCTATAGAAAATCAAAAACATTTTGGCTATTCCACGGGAATCTATAGGTCTTGATTACATACTGCACTGTGCATGGATAATGAAGATCGGTCGTTCTCTTAAGCATTATATTCTCTTTCTTTCCAATTTCAGGTCTCGCTGTTTTATTTGATACTAAAGTTGATTACAACATTCTTGGGACTAGGTTTTGTATTTTATTTTAAATTAAACATGTTGATGCAAGATTTAATCAACACAATAATAAATTTGAGTGAATATATTCTTTATTATCTTGTTCATTTAGTAAAGTTCATGCGATCGATTAAAATATTTTCTGCATTTTAAAAAACATGACATCTCCGAAACCAGAAGTCTGTCTCTTTATCTTTTCTAAGGTTTTATTAGTTTATTTTCAAATTAATTAAATTAAAGTAAAGAATATAAACACATGTCAACAACACAAAAACTATATGATTATGAGGCTGTAATGGATCTACCCCGGCCACACACTAACCAGCGAGACTCAACAACCACTGGCGTATTTTCTAGAACTTGTCTCCCTCACGTATTATATTTATATTTATCATTAAATTTATCTTGATTTACTTATTCAACAATAGATATTTGATAATATTCAAAGCAAATGTTCTGTTACAATTATTTGCAAATATACAAAAAATCGCAATGTTTCTTGTGCCAAAATCATGATCACTTATCTATACACTGGGTTAGTAACGAAATTCATCATTTCTCTTGGATCTTTTATAATCTCTTAAAGTTGGCTTCCAGATCGACTAATCCGTCAACTTTGAATGTATAACTAGTGTAATTTCACAAATTGTATCTTATTACATCAAAACTTGTTCTTTATTGTTAAGTTTCATAAGTTTCCAACTCAAAACCAATGAGTAAATTGGTTCATGTCTTATATACATATATATGTCAATTCAAATTATCCAATGTGGAATCCTAATATGCTCTTCCAAAATGATAACTTTTATCGGTTTATATTGAGTTGAATCAAACTCTAAAACTGATAATAAACCTTTTTTGGGTCACCAAACTTGGATTAACAAACATACTATGATACAATGTTAAGTTTTATAGACTTTCAACTCAAAATCAATTGATAGTGAGTAAATATTGGTCAATTTAATTGTTTTATCATCTACTAGTGTTGCTCGTTCTAATTATGCTAACCTTTATTATATGCTATCTCCTTTTAGGATTAATCTGGAAAATTGTTAATCATAGATTTCGTATTCACCTTACTTGAAGATATATTTTAAACCAAAAGCTGATATGTTTGGTAAGATAAAAGAATATCCCAAATCTTATCTAATATTTTAAAGTTTATTTTAAACACAATCTCTGAGAGAAGCTCCCAATTGTCACTTAAATTTTGTATTCTACCATTTATTTCTTTCTAATTTAACGATTAATGTTTTCATTTACCCATCTTATATATAACATTATAGTAGTACATTTTATAAATATTTAAAATTAATCATCTAATTACATCAATTTCCATTCAATCACTTCATTATATTGAAAGATCTCAGACACCATAGAAAATAAGCCATAACAAAGCAACACTATAAGGTAAATAGAACCAAAACAACCACCACACAAATGGCTAATTGGAAGATAGATGTAGAGTAACATTCAACAAAATATCCCAAAGAGAACCTAATGTTATATGCCATTCCATGAACATTACTGGAAAATCCTTTCGAAGAAAGGAGGAGAACGAGTTCTTCAAAACTTGACTTGTAGTCAAATTTGAAGATGCCCACTTGCTTCACTATAACCACAAAGGTTAAGGATATTGCAACAACAAGGGCTGATGAGAAATAAGGTTGGGAAGAAGATCCTTGCAATACTGACTAGTCTTGAACCATGAGACCACTCAACACAAGTGGAAAATTTGGTATGATAACACACTACAAAAAGGAGAAAATGTAGCAATTGATGCCCAAGAGAACCAGATTCACTAGAAAAACAAAGTTGTCAATCATCTTCCTTTTGATATGCCACAAAGAGAAGGAAACGAACCTCATAAAACCAGCTAAAGAAGATTCATAAACAAGCCTGCACACTGCAGTAATTGGTCAAACTGAGGCGAAAATCAAGTCACCAGAGGACTCAAGAGAGACAATCAATAGAACGGACTTAGTAGCAGCCGGTAATGACAGGGGAAAAGCCAGATCTGAATACTGGGAAATAACCAGTGGAGGAAAGGTGGATGAAACAACACAGACCGAGGATAAGATGGAGAAAATAACCTGAGGCGAGTCAGAGAGGGGTGAAGCGATAGGGAGCGAGTTAGCTCCGAGGTTGTAGGCTAGGTCTGGAGGGTCTGGTGGTTCCGGAGGCTCTAGAGGAACAGATGGAGAGAAGGATGACGACGATGACAGATCTGTAAAGAACACGGCCGAAAAAAGTGAACAACAAAGAGTCACCATCAACACAACTTCAGACATACCGAGTGAAGAAGGCAAGAGGCACCGGCGTTGGCTGGTACCGAGGTAGATTGAAGACATTTAGGAGGATATTTGGGCGGAGGAGGAACATCGTTGGTGTTTGAGATGCATCTTGAACGTAGAAGCTTAAACGGCTGCATTGGATTCCATGTCTGAGAGAAAACTTCTCTAGGGCAAACTCTAATTACTTGTCATGAGAACTCTGAAGATATTTCCACTGATTATTGGAGGGCTGATTGGAGGTTTCCTGTTAAAAATACATCCAGACTAGCGAGTTGCTAAAAGACAAATGGCAGGCCCAAAAACTTAGAATCATCAGTTCAAAATTTTGCATGATAAAAGAGTCATTGTTCAAAAGAGGAATTAGTGATCTGTAATTGTTATGCATCCAGGGTGAAGAAGTAGAGATCATAATGAGTGAAGTTTACCAGGGACTCTGTGGAAATCATTCTTCTGTACGGTATATGGCTTTTAAACTCAAAGACTTGAGATATTACTGGCCCACCATGATCGTGGGACTGCGCGAAGTGTCAGCAACACGCTCCATTAATCTATCATCCTTCGAGTCTGTTATCTTCAATTACAGCCCCATACCCATTCATGCTTTGTTCAATGGATATAGTCGGACCAATGCACAAGTCAACTCGGGGAGTTCAGAATCTTTTATTGTTAATGGATTACTTCTCAAAATGGATCAAAGCCAAGGCATATCCATCAATCAAGGATTCGGTGGTTAAAACATTTCTGGGAAAAATATCATCTATCGGCATGGACTTCCGTATGAGATCATCACTGATAACGGATCCCAGTTCATTTCCAAAGACTTCAAAGATTTTGTGGGTTCATGGGGGATCAAGATGAGTTATTCAACCCCTAGATATCCGAAAGGAAATGGGCAGGCGGAAGCAGCAAACAAAACTATCTTGAGCAATTTGAAGAAGAGGCTTAGTTCTTACAATGGACGCTGGTACGAAGAACTCCAGCTGGTGTTATAGGCGTACCGAACAACACCTCGTAGGGTAACTAGAGAAACTCCATTTTCCCTAGTTTATGGAATGGAAGCTGTAGTTCCAGCCGAACTAAACATCCCAGGACTCCGGTAAACTAAAATCCCCCTCAATGAGCTGTGTAATACGGAGATGATGGAGGACGCGTTGGACACGATCGATGAAAGGCGCGACCAAGCATTAGTTTGGCTCCAAAATTATAAGCAACCCACAGCGCGATATCGACCCCTACAGGTGGGCGGCTTCGTCTTACGATGAGTGTTAGAGAATTCAAGGGAAGATGGAGCCGAAAAACTTGGAATCGAGTGGGAAGGTCCCTATTGAGTAACAAAGATAGTTTGCAACGGTACTTACAGATTGGTAAACCAAGAAGGAGTCCCAGTTCAGAGACCTTGGAATATTCTCAATTTGAAGAAGTTCTACATTTAAATAACATTAAGTTTGCATGTATAATGAACTACGATTTGGCTTGATCCCAACTTGGGTACGTAGGCAGCTCGTTAATACGGGCACAGCTATCTAAAGTAAAAAATAAAAAAGTATGTTTTATTCAAGGTAACCCCCGTTCGAAGAAAAGGAGGGCTCAAGAGATGAGCGAACAAAAAACAAAAAAGCTTGAATTCGAGCATACAAATGGGAAAAGCTAAAACAAACAAAGAAGCAGCCGAAGACTATGAACTGACAAGTCTGTCTTTGTTGCAGAACAGTTTGACCCCTGGCCCGCAAGATCAACAATCCCTTGTACACATGGAGGGATATAGTGCCCGAAGTCTTCAAAACCTAGCACAATCCAGTCGGAGGGGTGCGCCTCAAGCAACATATCTCACAGGATACTCGGAGAATTTGTTTCTCCATTTCACGGACCCGCCCTTTAAGTAAGTCTCTGTCACGATCAACCTTCTGGTACTTAACAATGAGCTGAAGGGGACACGGTCGAGAATTTAAGAGGAAAAGTGAAAGATGGTAGCGGAAACTAAATGGTTGATCCAAAGGGTTTACTTTCTCAATTAATTTCACGGTAATCTTCTGGTCACGAGGCAATAATCAGTCGATTAATCCACAAGAGATTTTCACCAATGTTCCCCACCAAGAGGATGGAGGTTAGAGTCAACAACGGCATTAAGAGTGGCAGCAGGGTCCTTGTGGGCACAAATGATCATCGCCCTAGCAGGAAAATCTGTTGAGGTAAGCTTAACGCAACGGGAGCTCGATGCCATTAGGGAATGAATTTGGAACGATCAGACCTGGTTCTACGCCTTATATATCCAAGTCGTCAGGAAGGATGAGTAGGAGCAAGTCTCAGAGAATTAATTTGGAATAGATTTATTTTCCATTTGAAATTTTTTGTTTCCCACCAAAAACGTAAAATCTCATATTCCCGCCAAAAACATCAAATCTCGTTTCCCGCCGTAAGCATAAACTCTCGTTTTCTCGCTAAAATATCCTAACTAAAACATTCAATTCAAAAACCCATCAATCCCTATTACGAAATCCCTAAAACCCAAGTGACTCACTCATGGTAAGAGAAACAACACAAAATATGATAATAGAAAACATAATTAAATTGTATAAATAGAGAGAAAGGAAATCTTCTCCAAACTTGGAAAGAGGATCAATTCT
This sequence comes from Cardamine occulta, assembly GCA_028015245.1. Lineage (NCBI taxonomy): Eukaryota > Viridiplantae > Streptophyta > Magnoliopsida > Brassicales > Brassicaceae > Cardamine > Cardamine occulta. Next base: position 12,987,730 of record CM051369.1, read on the forward strand.
TCTCCCAAGCTTTTTTACCGTGCAAAAAGATAAAAAGCGGCTCTCTATAAAGGCGTTGAATCAAACTTTTAGTTTTATAGTATTCAATGCCTTTTTAAAGAGCCATTTTTTATCTCTTTGCATGGTAAGCAACCTTGGGAGAAGAATTGATACTCTTTGACAGTTTGGAGAAGATTCTTATTCGTTTATCTTTATTTATAATCATGTTTTCTTCGGTCATCTTTTGTGTTGTTTCTTTTACCGTGAGTGAGTAGTCGCTTAGTTGGGTTTTAGGGATTTCATAAAAGGGATTGACGGATTTTTGAATTGAATGTTTAGTTAGGAGATTTTAGCAAGAAAATGAGAGTTTATGCTTTTGGTGGGAAGACGAGATTTGATGTTTTTGGTGGAAATACGAGACTTTACGCTTTGGTGGGAGATATCGCAATCATGTTTTTGACGGAAAAACAAGAAAAAATACAAATTGTGTTTTGGCGAGAAAACATAATTTTACATTTTTGGCTGCAAATAGATTTAAAATTTTTGGCGGAAAATAAAAAATAACTTTTTTTGGCGAGAAAACATTTATTCATGTTTTTGAAAGAAAAAAGTAATTTTGCATTTTTGATAGAAATTAAAACGTGATTTCCGTTTCTTGCGGAAAAATGAGTTTTTACGTTTTTAGTGGGAAACAAGAAATCTCAAATAAGTTAAAAGAACTGGGTTGTCCATGGGCATACCCATGTGGACATAGTCTTTATTTGGCGTAGACGTCTTTTGGACCGTTTTTCACTATGGACCAACCAATTACAGCCCACAAAAAATGGTCTGCATGGACAAGCCTAATTGGCGCTGGACATACCATTTGACAGCTCTACAAACGAGGTATCGTATGTATCTAGACTACATTAAGTTTCGATATGCAAATATCTTACGAATACGATTAACACATATATGTATAGAGAGAGAGTTTAAAATCGTACATTCATAGAAATAAGATGGAAAGCTATCAAAATATTTACATTAAAATTTGAAAGAAAAATATTTTATTTATTTAAATCTTTTGCAGGTTTCACATAATCATTATTTTCAATGACATTCCCGCTTTTTGGTGGGGTAGATCTAAGTATTGCTACTAGAGTTAGTTTATCTTTCTTATTAAACTATAGAAAAAATCTGTTAGATAAAATATTAATGCTTTTATGTATTAGTAATTTTTTTTATTTTGATAAATTTATTTATTTAATTTTTTTTTTTACAATAATAGTAATTTAGTCAGTTGCAGTTGTTATTTTCAAAAGTGTGCATTTGAATCCTAGATGTAGAAGGTTAAAAAGAAACCTCTTTAATAAAATTATATGTATCATTTTGGTTCCTTGATTAAAGAGTCGTATGAGATGTAAAGTTTAGATTTCAAAAATTTATTGACTGAAAAACCTGTTTTTGTAGGAATTATGACATATCATGGTTTTTAGGGATTTTAAGCCATGATATATGTATAATCGAGTCTTTTATGCTCTTTCGAGTCCTTTTCGAGTCTTTTACAGGTTTACACACGTTTGGGATCATTTAGACATTCTGGAACGTTTATGGAGCATTGTAGCATATAAGTGTCGATTGATGTGATATGTGTGTCGATCGACACGGGTCCTTTTCCATAATTCCATGCGAAGACTAACACTTTTTAGAGATTTGCAACTTTGCCCTGAAGTTTAATGTATTTACAAAAGACACCAAGTCGTGTTTAGACTATTAACTAGGATTTAGAGAGTTCCTTTAAAAAGGGAGAGAGATTGAGAGCTTGGGGCTGATTGGTTAATGGAGCATTGTAGCTGAGAAGTCGAAGTTGGTGTCGTTCGTGACCCTCTGTGTCGATCAATGTGATATGGTGTCGATCGACACGGGTCCTTTTCCATATTTCCACACGAAGACTAACACTTTTTAGAGATTTGCAACTTTGCCCTGAAGTTTAATGTATTTACAAAAGATACCAAGTCGTGTTTAGAATATTAATTAGGATTTAGAGAGTTCCTTTAAAAAAGGGAGAGAGATTGAGTGCTTGGGGCTGATCGGTTTATGGAGCATTGTAGCAGAGAAGTCGAAGTTGGTGTCATTCGTGACCCTCTGTGTCGATCGATGTGATATGTGTGTCGATCGACAAGGGTCCTTTTCCATAATTTCACGCAAAGACTAACACTTTTTAGAGATTTGCAACTTTGCCCTGAAGTTTAATGTATTTACAGAAGATACCAAGTCGTGTTTAGACTATTAATTAGGCTTTAGAGAGTTCCTTTTAAAAAGGGAGAGAGATTAAGAGCTTGGGGCTGACTGGATTACTCTGTACTACTTTGAGAGAAGATTTTGAACCCTTGTTCCTTTTTCTCTTTTCTTATTCATATGATATCTATTTTAATCATGTCTTTTGTTTCAATTGATATGTCTAAGTAGATTCCTTGTTAGGTTTAGAGATTCTCATTAGGGATTTCATGGAATGTTAGATTGATTGATTGGTTAGGATTCATAAATTGATAGTTCTTTACCTAGCTTGTTCTTAAAGCTAGTTCTTAAAGCTAGTTTTGGATTGATCACCTAGAATCTGGATCATCGATTGTTAAATTGGCACCAAAGTGTGATTTGTAATCTTATAGAACCAAGAAGGAGCAAAATAGATAATTTCAAAGGAATTTGGATTAGATAATTTGTGAATAAATCAAACCTGAGTTTAATGCTTGTTTAGAATTTAGGAATCGCAAAGGAATTTTGTTTCTTAGGTTTTAGACATAGTAAATTCTCGCAGCAAAAGTTCGTTTATTTTATCTTTGTGCTTTGAATTCTTGAACTTGTACGTAATTCGATTCTAACCAATTAATTGATCTGCACTACTTGATATCTTGAGAAATTCCATGGACCTGACGTTTTTTCCTTTTTATAAACAAACCGATTTTAATACTGTTTTGCATTGTTATTTATATTACTTCTCATATCACTTAGCTTAATTCGAAACTAAAAGTCTATCATGAGGTTCTTGAGTCTCTGTGGATTTTACCCCTATATACTACAATTCCATTCTGTGCATTTGCGGTATAGCTCTAGGGAATTGAAACTTTGAGCATACCAAGTTTTTGATGCCATTGTCGAGGAATCTTTTGAGTTTTCGATAGATTTAATTGTAGAATTTAGACTAAGTTTTTATTTTTACTCACATCTTGTGTGTTTCAGGTGTATGCCTAATCGCGTTACCAGGAGCAGCAAGGACAATCAGCTTTTGTTTCTCCCAAATCATGAGCTTGCACGGTTAGAACGAACGAAAAGAAAACCAAAGAAGCCTGTGGAAATAGTTGATCATGTGATCTTACGTCAGGACGACGTTGCTGTTATCAGAGACCAAGAGGGTTATGTGTGCAACAACATGGGTCAGAGACTCGATGAGAATGGAAACCCCATCCTGCCAATTGCTATCGTGGGTGTGGAGCAGGTATAAGAAAATGTGCATGTACAGGCGCAAGCTAGGAGAGGAAGTGGTGATTACAACAGGCCTGATGAATTCTTTGCGAACAGGTCTACAATCAGACTTCCCACCTTCCAGAGGAATGATTTTGAGCTGAAACCATCATACTACACTCTGGTTGGTCAACATCCTTTTTATGGATTGGCTCATGAATATCCTATGGACTACGTTAAGAGGTTCGAGGACTTAGTGACTAGCATGAAGCACAATGGAGTCAGTTATGATTATCTCTTCTGTAAGCTTTTCCCACACTCTCTTAGTGGTGAAGCAGCTTATTGGTTGAAGCAGCTACCAACAGGATCTCTCACTAATTAGGAGGATACCAAGAAGGCATTCCTGCGATGGCCAAATCAGTGAGTGAATCGCTCCTTGTGTGGAAGACTATTGGAGTGTGCTCGAATGAGAAAGGTTTCACAAAAGCTACACACATCCATCATCATGCCATCCGATATATTCATAAGGCCCTTGCCTACACCATATGTGCTAAGAGAGAAACGGGAGCCATAACGGAAGCTGATATGAGGTTCCTCTTGGTAGGTCTCAGGCCTTTTCTCCAATATCTCAATGAAGGGCATGGGATCCGTGCGAACCGCGATGAAGTGAATATAGTTGGGATCTTTGCTCACTTCCTCGTTTACATCCTATATTTGGTTATAAAAACCACGGATAATACACCACAAGTGACTATGGGAGGAATTTTGACACCACTCTTCATGGCAAAAGACATTTAAGTTGAGTAGAGAGCGATTAGAGCATAAAAGGATTGATAAGTACTACCTCAACAAAACCTTTTATCTAGCGGGATCACTTGGAGCTTCCTACGCTTATCGGTTCCAACCCACATTAAGGGAGGAGAAGAAGTTTTTGTTACCAAAACCGCCTCTTATCTCTCTCCCTATCGAAGGGAACACCGCTTTCAATCATGGTGTCGAGCACATGTTCGATAAAAGAAGAGATGGCTCTCTCGATAAAGTTTAACTAAGGAAGAAAGTTACAAAGAATGTAAGAGCAGATCCATCGGAAGCGGCTCCAAATTCAGCACCACCTTATAACCCGGTTTACGGAAGCTCACACTATGACTTTCAACCTTGGGATGAGCCTATTCGCGAACCAGCTATTTGAAAGGCCCATGAGTATATCCATTTGCTACAAAGATTCATCCATTGGGAAGGAAGGTCTCTCAAAAAGGTGGTAGGCCAAGTGAAAAGTCTAAATCGAGAGGTGAAGAGCTTAAGGGACAAGCTCTCGGGTGCGGGATGGTCAAACCCATGGCCCGATGACGTAATTGACTCGGTAGCGGAGCAAGTTATTAATGAGGTGGAGATTAGAGAAGAGGACGAGAGCGTACCTATAGAGGAGGACATGGAAGAGAGACATTATTTCCATGGCGTGCTGAGCATTCAAATGTAAACTCAAGAGCTTCCACGTGCATTCTCCTATGAGTGCCATCAAAGGCAAAGGCATGCATATCGTTTACAAACACCACCAATCCCGAGCTCGAGCAACGATTCTTACTTGTTTTCATCCACTTCATGGAATTAGGTACCACTTCGCTTCTTGTACATATTTTTATTTTTTGCTTTAGTAGTCTTTCTTTCATGTATTTTCTGGTTGTTGGTCTCTTTCTCAAGCTTGTTCTCGCACCTAGAAGGTGCGAAATAAGTTTGGCGGAGAGAAATGGTTTCTAATGATGTGTTTTGTTTTGATTTTCTTTTCTTTGAGTCATGCATTTTTCATAGTTATGTTTTTTTTTTTAAACCAAAAAAAATGAAAATTTTTGAAAAAATCATGTAGTATTTCATTCATATTTTGCTATTAGTATTGATTCTAGAAGCATAATAGGATTGGATTTGCATATGCATAGGGCATAATGATGAATATTTCTTTGCAGAATTTTGATTTTAGATTGAGATCGAAGCCCTTAGTCATAGTTACTTAATGTGTTTTCTCAACCTTGAAAAACCGAAAAAGCCATCATTGGACCCTTTCCGCTTTTGAAACTCCCAACCATTGCGAAACTTGCATGATTTTTTCTAAGAAACTCTCTTTATATTGGACTTAAATTTAATCTTTAACTCTTGATTAGGGGATTGAGATACTTGTTCATGGTTTTCCAAGAAACACTCGGGTTATCTTTCACCATTTTACCACTCTTTTTAACCCAAGTGGTCATTTTCACTCTTCTAATGGTTTCCGCCCCCTTACACTAACTTTTGTTTTCATACCACACATTGATTTGCTTGATTGAGGTCTCGTGTATGCTTCATTTGCAAAATCTCTAGAGAATGTGATCGACAAGATTCTTCTTCCATAATCATAAGAATGTAACATTAGCTTAGGGTGGGATAGTGATTTTAATGAGGGTGGATGGATAGATAGTGATTTGAATTAAGGGAGTAATGAAGAAACCAAAAGGTCTAGTAAAAGAAAAGCTACTAGAGGGTGTTTAAGAAAAAGAAAAAAGAATGCTCAAATAAGATCAAGAAAAGAAAGAAAATACTCATTCTCTAAGTAGAAAAAGAAAAGAAAAGAAAAGGAAAGAAAGTGCTCATTTTCTAAGTAGAAGAAAAAGAAGAAAAAGAGAAAACAAAAAGGATAGAGAGAGCACCAAAAAAAAGTAGAGTGTTGGATTTGGTTTCATGATTATTAGAAAGTTGGTTGATATGATTATGGCAAAGTACGGGAAAGTAGAGTGTTGGGTTATGCATTGTTTAACTATCTTTCAGGACCTAGCATTGAATCCAATTTCAAACTGTGTGGCTTTGAATCCCCACCTTTCAAACCTCTTCCTCTTCATGTCTCTTGTTGTTTGCTTGAGGACAAGCAAGAGAAAAGTTTGGGAAAGTTGATAGATTGAGTTTTTATCTTGTTTTCCTTTGTAGTTTGCATTAGTTTTGATCATTTTGCATTGCATATTAGGGTTTAGATGCATCCACTTGCATATTATTCTTGTTTTGCAGGTTTGAGGAGTGGAGCATGCAACTTTGGCACCAAATGAAGCTTAAAGAGACCAAAAGAAGTTATTTGATGATGAGGATACCTCCAGCGGGCAGTACCGCAAGAACGTGACATCGAGAGAGAGCAGCGGCTTGTTGTCGTGGCTTCATCTCACCGCTATAAAGATTGCAGGAAGTCCCTGGTACTTTAATGAGAAGTTGCAGCAGGATCACGTCGTCGTTGGAAGCTAGCGGGATAACACCGCGGGATCATGATACCATTACAAGACAGCGGTTTGTTTCCACGGGAAGAAGACACCGCTGTGGATCAATGCAGAAACTACTTGGTAGTTTGTCAAGGAAGTGACGCGGAATGATGTAACCGATGGGTCACAGCGGCATTCTGCAGCGGGATCACCACACCACTAGGATGCAGTGGCCGGTTCCCGCGGTATGGTGACACCGCTGGACCAGTTCCAGATTTCAATTTTCTTTGCTTAACCGGATAGGTTTATTGGTTATGTAATTAAACCAGCCTCCTTTTTATTTTGTTATAAATAAAACCTAATTAGTTAGGGTTATGCTTTGTTTTAGGGATTGTCTTTGTAACATCCGTATTCCTTTTAATTGGGGTTTAATAGGAGTATTTAAAAGTTAAGAGTCGTGTTGATTAAATCAGTTTTTTCTGGTGGATTTAATTGATAGTTTAAAGAGTTGTGGGGCTGAATTATGAATACTGAAAATTTGAGGGACTTATGAAAAATTTTGGAGAATAAAACCCTAAGCCTATTTAAACCCTAAAATTTGCAGAAACCTTAGTTCTTTCTCATAATTTTCGTGGCCACCTTCAAGGAGAGAAAGAGAGAGGCTGAGTGTGGCTGAAAGAGAAGAAGGAAAGCTTGCACATGAAGGAGATGCAGATATATCCGACATATCGTGGTAGAACGAAGGTTCGACCTAGCAAATCGTTTTCAATGGTAAGGAAATTTTATGGCGTTGTAGTTAACCCTTATATCTAGAGGTACCACTTTTCGGATGTTGATTTAGATTAATATTCTGAACGTTATATGTATTTTCGTGAGGTGCCCTGTTTCAGACGCGATCTAGACCAACGTGGATTCAAAGAGACGTCGCGAATTCATCTATGGTCGGATCATCACTAAACTTTGGGCGTAGTTTCAGGACATCTAGGGGTTGATTTTAAACGGTGCAATTGGAATGTGGACGGTTAGATGTCGATTTGTGATCCCATCTTTGAGGCTGATCATTTCTGTTATTTTTCCAGTTTAGATTGAAGGTTGTTTTGTTGTTGTGGTTGGCTGTAGAGTGACAAAGGGAGGTTGTGGTTGTGTTGCTATGATATTTAAGAAACCCTAGAAATTCCTAGAAAGGAAGGTTTGCTAAAAAGGAAAGTTTCCTGAAAAAGAAAGTTTCTTAAAAAGGAAAGTACCATCAAGGAAATCGTTGTGAGCAAAGGTGAGTGCTTGTGTGTTAGACTATGGTTAGCCTGAGGACTTGGAGTGGTCCTCGTTTCTGTGGTTCTTGTTGTTGGTTCCATAGGAGTAATGGATGTTTATTGTTGTTATTTATAGCATGTGTTACTTGTTGATATGATTGTGTTTATTGATTGCTGGCATTGGTGAATGTTAGCTTTTGTGTAGTTGTTACCTCATTCAGTATCTTTTATACTGAAGCATCTCGTTATGTGATGCAGATAAGGACTGAGTTTTGCTAGAACTCGTGGGACCAAGGCTGTGGAGTGGATGACATGACCAGGGACCTTGTTGGTGTCATTTATGATTTAATTATTTTTATTGGATTGATTAGTTAGTATTCGCTTCCGCTAGGTTGTTAGTCTGATTTGACTGGTGTTTTGGAATAAATAAAGTGAATTTTATTAATTCAGTTAAGTTGTTAGATAAATTTTTAAAATGCTTGTTTTGCATGGTTTTGATGTGATTTTAACCGGTCCCGGTTTAATGGTTTCCGGGACGGGTGTTTCAGTCTTAGCCACCTTTGAGCTTTCTCTTAAGATCACTGTGTGATTTCCATTTTTAATCTATTTAAGTTTGTTTTCCTTTGCAATAGTTTCTTATATTCATCTTATCAACATGATTTCTCAAAGATCAAACCATTGGATTTATATATATATATATATATATATATATATGTCAATTCAAATTATCCGATGTGGAATCCTAATATGTTCCTTCAAAATTATAACTTTTATCAGTTTATCTTGAATTGAATAAAACTCTAAAACCGATAATAAACCCCTTTTGGGTCACCATACTTGCATTAACAAACATAGTATGATACAATATTAAGTTTTATAGACTTTCAACTCAAAATCAATTGATAGTGAGTGAATATTGGTCAATTTATTTTTTTTAACATCTACAAGTGTTGCTCTTTCTAATTATGCTAACATTGATTACGTGCTATCTCCTTTTAGGATTAATCTGGAAAACTGTTAATCATAGATTTCATATTCACCTTAGTTGAAGATATATTATAAACCAAAATTTGCTATGTTTAGTAAGATAAAAAGAATATTCCAATTATTATCTAATATTTTAAAATTTCTTTTAAACACAATCTCTAAGAGAAACTCCCAAATGTCACTTAAATTTTTATTCTACCCTATCTTTCTTTCTAATTTTACAATTAATGTTTTCATTTACCCATCTTACATATAACATTATAGAAGTACATTTTAGAAATTTCTAAAATTAGTCATCTAATTACATAAATTGCCATCCAATTACTTACTTTGTTTTTTTTTGGGTCAACCCTCTTCATTATATTAAAAGATCTCATACTCCATTAGAGGAGGAGGAATTACACCATAGAAAATAAGCCATAACAAAGCAACACCATAAAGTAAATAGAACCAAAACATTCAACAAAATGTAGAATAACATTCAACAAAAGATCCCAAAGAAAACCCAATGTTATATGCTATTCCATGAACATCACTCTGAAATCCTTTCGAAGAAAGGAGGAGAACGAGTTCTTGAAAACTTGAATTGTAGTCAAACTTGAAGATTCCCAACTTGCTTCATCGTAGCCACAAAGGCTAAGGATGTTGCAATAACAAGGTCTGATGAGACATAAGGCCGGGAGGAAGATCCTTGCAATACCTACTAGTCTTGAACAATGAGACCACTCAACACAGGTGGAAAATTTGGTATGAGAACACACTCCATAAAGGAGTAAATGTGGCAATTGATGCCCAAGAGAATACAAGGGGAAAAGCCAGATCTGAATACTGGGAAATAGCCAATGGAGGAATGTGGATGAAACAACACATATCGAGGGAGAGATTGAGGAAATAACCTGAGGCAAGTGAGAGAGGGATGAAGCAAAAGGGATGAGTTAGCTCCGAGGCTATAGGCTAGATCTGGAGGGTCTAGGGGTCAGGAGGCTCTGGAGGAACAGATGGAGAGGAGGATGACGATGACATATCTGTGAAGAAAACGGCCGACGAAAGTGAACAACAAAGACTCACCATCGACACAACTTCAGACATCCCAAGTGAAGAAGGCAAGAGGCACTGGTGTTGGCTGGTACCGAGGTAGATCGAAGATGCTTAGGAGGATATTTGGGCGGAGAAGGAACATAGTCGGTGTTGGAGATGCATCTTGAACGGAGAAGCTTTAACGGCTGTGTTGGATTCCGTGTCTGAGAGAAAACCTCTCTAGGGCGAACTCCAATTACTTACTTGCTAAAATAAATTATTAAATTGAAGAGGGCAAATTTATCTTTAAAAACTTTCAATTTCAATTTCAATTCAATCCTAGGCTAATCAAACACTACTAATAAAAAACATATTTGCGGAAGAAAACATAACAAGATCCGCGTCCCATTAAATGGATCATATCCAGCACAAATTCGGGTGGTCAATTTTTTTTTTCTCCAAATTTATTTTCAAACATATTTCAGAATTTTAAATTTTAAACCCTAGCCGCTACAAATGTATGAAGTTTCTCTCTCTCTCCTCTCACCCTTATCTTTCAAAGAGAGAGAAAGAGATGATTTCCGATTGTTGTAAGACCTCTTTGAGATTTTCAATCGGAACTTCTTTTCTGACTTAGTCGGATCTTTTGTTGTAATGTATATTCCGTTTAGACAGATTATCTCTTTCTGGTGAATTTTAGTAGACAATGGAAGCAATAAGATCGTCGATGGAGCAAAAAAAATGGATCTCATTGCGGATCTGATTCAAAAACTCTCCGGAGAGTTCCGAACGGGATTATAATCTGGTCCCAAATTTTCTTAGGATTTTTCCACACCATTGATTAGAAGGTAATTGCATCTATATGGCACCTCTGATCTGAAATTCTCTGAATTTTCTATTGAATTCTTCGAGATTGTGACGCATGTGTCTAAAATCTCAAAATTTGTTCGGTGATGTTTCTTTAATTTGGATTTGAATCTTGATACTTATTTTTGTTGTCTGCTAGATTCTTATATGTGCTATCTTATGAATTAGATGATTAACTCGCTCATTTTTTTCTTGAAGGATTGTCTCAAAAATTGGATAACGTTCATTTACTTAAATTCTCTTTATCGCATCTATCATATATGGGGAATTAGTGGTAAGAACTCAAGTTTTGCTGTTTATTTTGGGTTTCGATACAACATTTATAATTGGTGGATTTTTAATTTTTCCTTTTGAATTAGATTATTTAACTCACTCAGTATTTTCTTCCAGGATCGTCACAAAAATTGGATAAAGATCATTTACTTAAATTCTCTTTATCGCATATATCATATGGGGAATTAGTGCTAAGGACTCAAGTTTTGCTGTTTATTTTGGGTTTTGGTATAACATTTATAATTGGTCGATTTTTAATTTTTCCTTTTGAATTAGATTGATTAACTCGCTTGTTGTTTTCTTTCAGGACTGTCTCAAAAATTGGATAATGTTCATTTACTTAAATTCTCTTTATCGCATATATCATATGGGGAATTAGTGCTAAGGACTCAAGTTTTGCTGTTTATTTTGGGTTTCGGTATAACATTTATAATTGGTGGATTTTTAATGTTTCCTTTTGAATTAGATTGATTAACACATTCATTTTTTTCTTGCAGGGTCGTCTCAAAAATTGGATAACGTTCATTTACCTAAATTCTCTTTATTGCATCTATCATATGGGGAATTGCTAGTAAGAACTCAAGTTTTGCTGTTTAATTTTGGTTTTGGTATAACATTTATAATTGGTGGATTTAAATTTTTTCTTTTTGAATTAGATCTCGCTCATTGTTTTCTTGCAAGATCATCTCAAAAATTGGATAACGATCATTTACTCAAATTCTCTTTATCGCATCTATCATATGCGGAATTGGTGGTAAGGACTCAAGTTTTGATGTTTATTTAGGGTTTCAGTATAACATTTATAAGTGGTGGATTTTTAATTTTACTTTTTGAATTAAATTGATTAACACGCTCATTGTTTTTTTCCAAGATCGTCTCAAAAATTGGATAAAGTTCATTTACTTAAATTCTCTTTATCGCATATATCATATGGGGAATTGGTGGTAAGGACTCAAGTTTTGATGTTTATTTTGGGTTTCGGTATAACATTTATAAGTGGTGGATTTTTAATTGTTCCTTTTGAATTAGATTGATTAACACACTCAATGTTTTCCTCCAGGATCGTCTCAAAAATTGGATAATGTTCATTTACTTAAATTCTCTTTATCGCATCTATCATATGAGGAATTGGTGGTAAGGACTCAAGTTTTTCTGTTTATTTTGGGTTTTAGTATAACATTTTTAATTGATGGATTTTAACTTTTTCTTTTGAATTAGATTGATTAACTCGTTCATTGTTTTCTTACAGGATCTTTTGAAAATTTGGATAACATTTATTTACTTAAATTCATTGTCTTGTATATATATATTAGTTTTAACTAATTTATTTTAGGGTTAGATCATCTAGACAACTTAGCATATATATATCGATTTATTGGAGATATATCACGGGTTATTATAACAAATTCATGGTTTACTTTAATAGTAGTGGGATTAGTTACAATATATAATTAATATTTATATATATATATATAATATATTACTCAAGTAAAAATAAATTCAATACTAACATGATTAAGATATAACCATATGTAACACCAATCTCAAAAATAAATTCTAAATAAAATGAACTAAATTATAATTTATTTACCTCTATATATCTCCACTACTTATATATACTTTAGATAAATAATTCCATTATAACTACTTAAACATCTAAAAACAAACACAATACTAAAATGAATACTATTTCATATTTAACACTAATCCTATAAATTATTCTAAATACTTTAAAAAAACAATATATTTTACTAATAAATATATAAAATAAATAAAAAAAATTGAACAACAAAAAATAAATAATAAACATTCATCCACGATGTAGCGCGGGTCCGACATTAGTTAACTTTTATTAGAGAGGAAAAAATAGAAACAATATAATATATTGACTTCTAAATGTTGTAAGATAATAAGATTTCTCAAAACTATAGCTACAAGACGCTGACAAGTGTACCGACCAACTGACACCTATATTCCTCCTTGAAGATATATATCTGAAAAGACAATTCTATATCTTCTTCTGGTGACAATAATTGAGATTTTTCACAACAAAACCAAAAGATCAAGTTCAAAAAATAGCAAAAGAAAATGTTACAATCCATCAACCACCAAGTCACTCTCGCTCTCTTCACCCTCTTCCTCACAAGGTTCTTCACCGTCACCATCATCCTCGTTGTTACTTTCAAAATCATCTTCTCAAAAAAATTAGAGAACTGCTTGCTTACAAAGAGGACACATGTTTTTGACCATTAGTCATTTCTTGATGCATTTGAAGTGAAAGTCATGCCCACATCTGAGTTGTGATTCTTTTTCTCTGCACTTCAATTTGTTCATACAAATCACACATTTCTCTGTTTGATCACTACAATTTTCATTTTTTCTTAGTCTTAGATCTTCATCAATGATTTCCACTATGAAATCATTGCACACATCTCTTATATAAAATTTTCAGTCAATCAATTTTTCATTTTGATAGCTTTCCATCTTATTTCTATGAATATAGGATTTTAAACTCTAAATATATATATATAGGCATATATGTTAATCGTATTCATAAGATATTTGCATATCAGAACTTAACGTAGTCTAGATACATTTGATACCATTTGACAGCTCTAGAGACGAGGTATTGTATGTATCTAGATTACATTAAGTTTCGATATTAATAAATTTTCTAAATTTGCTATTTTTGAACTTGATCTTTTGGTTTTGTTGTTTTGACAGTATTTTCTGTCTTTATCAGTTTCAATATTATACTTGTTACTTGTTGGGATGTGGTTGTCCGTCGATCCATAATTCTCGGAATCTTTTGGTAATAGGATGTTTTTCATGGTTCGTTGTCATATGTTTTGGTGCTGTGTTTGGACTAATATTTTTGGAAGAAGGTTGAGTTGTCACACTCAGATAAAAAGAGAAGATTAGCTTGGCAGTTCAACAGGATGGAGATGTGCACGACATAGGAGTGAGATATGGGAAGACTTCAAGTCATCTAGGAAGCTGATATGGTGAGCATTCATTGGATCGTTGGAAGTTTCCAACTAGAGCAATGAAGATATTGAGAAAATTTTTGGAGAATTCCAACTGCATAAAATGAATATTCGCGTAGCAAGAAATGAAAGATTTGGCAATATCAAGAGAAAGGAAATGTAGATCTTCAAAGATTGAAGATGCTATACAGTACAACCTCTATAAATTAATACTCGATAAATTAATAAACACTATAAATTAATAAAATTTTCTAGTCCCAAATCGGGACGGTGTAAAAATGAACAAAATTCAATAAGATAATAAGATAATAAAATTTTGACAATCTTTATGTAAATATATGGTCCCATTAATAACATAAATTAATAATCATGTAAATTTTCATATATATATATATATATATATAAAAGACAATATAATTTTGTTTTTATGAATTTATGTTAAAACTCATAACTAACTTTTCTTATATAAGAAAATATTATGTTATATTTTAAACTATATTATTGTTATAATGTAATTAAATATTTCATAAAATAAAAGAAAAAACTTTTCTATAAATTTTTAAATTATAAATATGTATAATTTTTATTTCAATAGTCGTATAGACTATTTAAATATAACAATTAAGGTTCTTAATCATAAATTTAAATTTATGTTAATTGTTTATATAAGTGAATTCATATATAGTCTTTGTTATTTATTATCAAAATAATTCAATTTTCTTTTAAATTTTAAAATTTCAAGTCTAAAACTATTAAAAATTTATAACATTCAATACATTAATTTTATTTAGATCAAAAAATTTTAATTTATTTATTTTTAATTTTTGAAAAATAAATCTCTATAAATTAATAAATATTATTTTATACTGTAAATTAATATTTATTAATTTATAGATAAATTAATATCACTATAAATTAATAAAATATCATGGTCTTAATATTATTAATTTATAGAAATTTTACTGTATTAAAAAATGAATGTGTAATGTGTTCTGCATCCATTGAGAGGAAAGAGTCCGCAAAAAACAAGAAGCAAAAGCTTATGGGTTCTTGGTGAGTGATTTGAATGATCTTAGCTATAGTTCATGTGTGAACTAGTTCGTTATATACTTGGAATGAGTAAACGTTGCTAATACCTTATTTTACTTTCTAACTCGTGGTCCAATTGGAAAATTGAACCAATCACAATTTTAATTAGACAAGTTTGGTATATTCTACTCTTATAATTTTTTTCACCATATTATGGAAGTTTGGTTGATTGTATAAAATCACATCAATTTTCGTTTCGTGCATATATTGATCATAAAAATCCGCTATATATTAAAAGAGAAACATTGGTGTTAATGTATCAAACCCACAATTATTCTCATTATTTATTTATTTAATTAATTCAGAATTTTGACCATAGTGATTCCATTTGTCCAAAGCTCATATCATTATTAATTTTTTTATTAGGTTAACCTTATTCCATATGCAAAACAGGCAAACACTTAACAATTGCATCAATTAACATAATTACATTACATTTAAATAAATAAAACCAAAAGCACATTTTCCATATATCTATATATATATATATATAAACAAATATATTGTTAATTTTCCAACAATCCAAAATTATGAAACTATATATAATAAACCTCAAACACAACAACTTTTTAACCCTTAAACTATTGAAACTTCATAATATATTACTCAAAATGTATAAATTATGATATAAATAAAATTATAATTAATTAAATAACATAAAATTCTTTGTTGACAAAAAAAACAGAAAATTCCTTCTTTTTCCTCTGTAATTTCTATCTTCTTCTTTTTTCTAAATTTTTCTAACTACTTCTAAAAGTCTACCCCCTAAATTCGCTATCAGTACATCACGTTGAAGTTGAAACCGATACCACGATTTATAACTCTTACATCTAATATATATCTCCAATTCAATTCAAATTTCTTTCTATTTTTTCTTCCTTTGTAATTCCTATCTATCGTTATCAGATTCTTACTTTTCTCTCTATTTTGGCACTTTCTATTCAAGTATATGAAAATTATTTATTCATTTAATTTTTTCTTTACCTCATACTAATTGGTTTCTCACATCCATTTTGTGTTCAATCTTCAAATTCATGGTTAATGTAATTTTATCTAAGAATATTCGATTCATATATATTTTCTCTGCTCTCTTTTCATTTTCATCAGTTTTTTTTATGTTTGTTAGATACATTTATTCAAATTAAATTATTGTTTGAAGGAGTCATCCTCCTATATCAACTTTCTGTTTATATTTTGGTTTACGTTGATCTATGAATATTTTCTCCCGTTTTTATTGATCTATAAAATATATTTTATCTAAAAATCACATCAACACTTAATATGATATTTTATATTTATTAGAATTTTAATTCTTTTTCTGAGATACCGGACAGTAAAAATTTCAAACTTGAGTAAATAAACCGAAAACCCAATACCAGAATTTTCACCTTTGCTGAATTTGAAGTTATATCAAATTTTCTAACAAACATTAAAAATGAAAATACATACAAAAAGTCAAAAACTAATTCATGTTTCAGCATCATACTTCTTATAGACTAAAACCTGCTTCTCCTCCCACCATCTTTGTGCTTCCTTTTCTGAAAATCTCTTTCGACTGCAAACAAAATAATAATAAAATCACATCAACACTTAAGCCTACTTCAAACCTATTATAACTAGAATTAACAACACTTAAACATTTTTACCTAAATCGTACGCGTTTAAGCGTCTTTTGACCATAAGGTAAGGCCGTGAAAGTTATATATACACCAGGCTCGTATTGCTCCACCTGTTCGGCTGTTGAGTCTTGTGTTCCGTTTTGGTTATGACCTGTTCTTGTGATAGCGGGTGACGCGTCTACTAGTAGCTTAATGTTGCTGTCGCGGTTCGTGGATTTGGTGACACATTTCTCTAAAAGTTGTTTGTTTTCGGATTGGGAACGAGTTGTGGTGATTGGTGTGAGACATGGAATGGACATTGAATCATCAAAGATTGGTGACACTTGAGACGGATTGCACACAATTCCGGTCTTAGGAGGATTACTTGGTTTCTCTTTATTCGTTTGAAGCTGCAAGGAATGATACCGCGAAAATGCGGGTAACATAAGAAACCAAAAAAAGAGAAAGATGAAAAAACCAATTTTATTATTTTGTATCTTTACCTTTGAGGCCAAGGCTTTTATTATCTCTTTCGCAGCTTTCGACTTCTCAGCTTCTTCTTTCGCAACTTCCCATGTGTTATCGAGCTCTTTTTGGCATTCTTCGATCTTTTCATTGCCAAGTTCACATTGCCTTTGGAGATTTTTTATCTACATTTCATAGAAAATGGAATCTTAAATGTGTAATGGGACGATTGTTACCGTTATTTGAAAAAAAAAGTACTTTACCTCTGCTTTTAGCCTTTCGATTTCTTCGATTAAGATCTTACTTGAGTCAGACGAGGTTGAAATTTTTGTTGAAGATGGTCTTCTTGACGAGACTGATAGATTCATAGAAGAACTTCTTGAAATGTTATCGAAATGAAACAGAGAAGGAACAGAGACTTGTCCCCATCGAGGCTGTCCATCCGAAGATTGGTTAGCTTGTAGAAGATTCTGCAGCTGATTCTCCGATTCACTTTCAGTCCAATCTTCAGATGCCCTTCTTGTAACCATCTGCATCTTTGGAGTATGATTCTCCATCTTAACATTCTTTGAAAACTCTGTTATACTCCATAAATGATCGAAGCAAGAATCGCAAACCCGAGAAAGCTTGCTTTTGTTCGGTGCCAACGAAGCATTTACCGCTTTCTTGCTACTACATGCGTTGCAGAACAAGAGACCACAGTTGTAACAGTTATGCTTTTTCCTTGTGAATCCAAAAGCTGATTTGCAAGAACTGCAAGTGGTTTGATCGGTTAAAGAGATCTCTTTGTGTAAACAGATCGCAGCAGTCAAATTCAACCCGCAAGCTATACTCTCTACCAACCTATCACTTAAAGACTCAACAAGAACCGGCGAGTTTCTATCTCTAACATCACCTAATCCAAGTTGTCCGTTCGCGCCTTTTCCCCAAGTATAAACACTTCCAAACGAAGTTAGCACGGATACATGATGTGAACCTGAAGCAATGTCCTTAACAAATTTCCTTGCTAGATTGCCTAAAACCACATTTATCGACTTATCCTTCGCCCGTGGACATCCCAACTGTCCATGGATCGAGCTACCCATTGTATAGACCGTACCTGAAATGCTGAGTGCAACGGTTAAAGTCCATCCACAAGAGACTTTTGTGAAATCGTGATCAACGAGCTCGGTAACGCAGGTTGGCACGAGCTTTTTCTTGCTATCCGCGTGTCCTAACCGCCCTTTATCGCCATCTCCCCAAGTAAACAGCTTTCCACACCTCTTAGCATTGTAAAATTTCCGGTCATTCGTGGTTTCCACTATCGCGGCCGTGTGCCACGGTCCACAAGAGACGGATATTGCCTTCATCCGTCTCAAAGACTCCACTTCTTTTGGCTTTGTAACACTCTCGAGGCTCCCATGTCCAAGAACTCCAAAGGTTCCACTACCATAAGTGAAAAGCTGACCAGAACTAGTCACTATCGCCGTGTGCCATGCGCCACAAGCAACAATTAAAACACTAAGAGATCCGCCAAAAACATCGGATATTTTCCGAGTCAAGAACTGTCTTCCTGATTGTTCAATGTTTCCACCATCGATTCCCCATAAATACAGCTCACCGGATTCCGTAACAGCACACGTTTGATGATCACTACAAGCCACTGACTGCACCGCAACATCCTCGAGTGATTCAACGCGTTTCGGATGATCAATATCAATATTAACTTTAACTCCAAGCTTACCACTGCTTCCATTGCCCCAACAAAACAATTCACCTTGTCTTGTAACCAGCGCAGCATGTTTTGCTCCAAGAGATATACTCTGTACATCAAACATTGTGGCAGATTCTAAAAGCTTAGGAGATAACGCATCGCTCTGATTCTTCGATCCATCAATAAGACCCGTTATAGCTCCCCATATCATTATGTCCTTGAGGACATTTGATTTTGTAATTGGTTGAGCTATGATAGAAGGAGGAGGAGAAGCAGCAAATCTCTGCGATGAATGCTTTGAAAGCTCTAAAGCTGTTCGGTCACAATCCGAGTTTCTAATATCATAATCTGTTTCATAGTAAGGAGAAACTGGACCAAAGCCATCAGATGCAGCAAAACTATCTGAAGAACATGACAGCCCATTTGATAAACACCGCTCCTCGAGTAACGTAGATGGACTTCCACATAAACTACGTATCTTCAAGAACATAACAAGATACATCAAGAAATCGAAATTGAAGCAAGGAAAGAGTTTTAAGTTTTTTAGTTTACCTGAGTGAAGTCAGGGGTCTCTTCAAGAAGTCCAAGATTCTGTTTCCTGCGGATAAAACCCGCAGGACTACTGATACAACTTTGAGCCCCTCTGCTTGTCCGAAGATTCGTCGAAGCTCTAATGTTATGATGCTTAGTAATCACAGCTCTAAGACCTTTAAACCAAGAATCTGCTTGTACTTTATCCTTACATATCTAAACATCAAAACAACATTTATAGTAAGTCCTAATCTTGAAACTGATTTTGATTATACAAAATGGAAAACTTACGAGATCAAGAGTGTGTTCTCCATTAGCATATATAAGTGAAAAAGATTGTTCCTTTCGATCTGATTGAGCTTGTTTCTGAAAGTTTGGCTTAAGAACAAAACAAAAAACATTTCATCATCAGCTTCTTCAATCTGGAAACTATCTAATGAAAAAAATTCTAATCTGCATACCGTGATTTGTCCTCGAACAATCGTTATAACAGAACTTAATCTTAGTTGTCTCTCTTCTTGTCCTGAGTACCAAATCAAGTACTTCTCATCCTTCAAAAGAGCATAAAGAACATAAGTTTACCAAAACCCTTTAATACAAAATGATTGAAAGATCAAAAGATGTTACCATAGAGAGTTTGAAAGGACAAAATTTTGGGTTTCCTCTTCTTCTACATTTCAGAAGTTGTGCACCTTTCTTCAAAGCCAAGATTGCCTAAAAACGAAAACAATCAAGAATCATATTAAAATCCAAGAAAGATCTTAAATTCTGTGACAGATCTTTCTATAACTCGAAACAAACTATGTACAGAGTTATGAGATTCTGAGATATGATTCTAATGTGGTTCAAGAAACCTTAGAACAGAGAAGAAGAAACAGTGTTTGAGAACAAGAAGTGGTAATGGAATGAACACAGAGTGTGAACAGTAAAAGTAGAGAATTCAAGAAATGCGTAAATTTCTTAATTTCCATAAAATTTTGGATATATGAATCAAAACAGACTGAAACAAGAATCAATAAGAAGAACAGAGGAGAGAAGATTTAATGCAGAGAAAAAAAAATTTAAGAGTAAAGCAGAGGAGAAACAAAAATTGAGTAACATTTATCAAAACCTGTTCATCAGTTCTATCACGAGGCACTGTAGCTGAGATTTGCTGTTCTCCCATAACTTTGTCAGAGAAGAAGAAGAAGAAGAAGAGAATTGGTGTATAAATAATTTAGAAGTTGGAGGAATGTGAAACAAATTGTGTATTCTCTCAGCCTGTAAAGTATTTATATTCATATAATAATCTTGATTTTTTAAAAGCAGTAGCTAAAACCACAACTGGAGTAGTATCAAGCGTAATTCAATACTTTTGTTTCCTTAAATAACTCAAAATTAAAGATTCTTCCCAACTTTTATGCCACTGAGTTTGCTAAATATATTTTTTTGCTGTTTTTTCGAAATTTTAAATTTGTGATATTCTAATAAATCGATTGAATTTAAACACAATTAATTCACCTGTTGAAAAAGATTGTGCAAGTAATGTCGAACCAGAACAAGTATAGCTCTACACGCAAAAGGAGTCATTTGTAATAACTTAATTATTGTTCAAACTTTCAAAATTTTCATAGATAAATCAAATTATATTCACCGTAAAAAAATCAAATTATGTCAAAATAATGAAATTGACTTAGGAATATATTTTTAAGACTTAATAGTTTTATTTTATCAACAATCGACTTACTATTTAAAAATAAAAAATATCAAAATTTGTTTTTTTTGTCACAGAAAGTACTTAATTTATTGACATAAAATGATAAAACTGTTATAATTTATGGTATATATAAATAAAGATTTAATACCTGAAAAAAAAGATCGTGATAATTGAATAGTGTGAGAGAATGATAATTGCTTTCTTCTTATTATGAAAGTTGTAAATGTTTCGAATGAAATACAATTATCAAATTGATTGTTTCTATAGAAGTGAAAAGCATAATACACAGTGACAATGGACTCTACACAAATATTTGTTCTTTTTCTGACTTTCGTAACAAAAACTATATAGTCTTGTTTCACTCGGTTCATCTTTTTGTAAGAAATGTAGTGCTCATGTGTGAATTAACTATTGTTTTCAGATTATTATATTTTGTAAAAATTTAAAAAATTCTAAACTAATTAATCATTTATATAATCACATCATTGATTTTCTTTTCTTTTTTGTCAATGACATGCATTAACTATTCAAAAGAAATTGGCAAAAATAACAAAATATTATACTTTCTATGTTCCTAAAATATTGATTTTTTAGCTATTATATTTTGTTTCACAAAGATTGATTTTCTAGTTTTTATTTTTTATTGATAAATTGTAAATTTCAAGATACAATGATTGAAAATAATTATATTTACTAAATTATTATTGGTTCATAATTATTAGAATAATTTTTTGGTGAGAGAAAATAATGTATTTTGAAATAAAAATTATTGTTTTCTTAATTTATAGAAACATTAAACGTTGGATTGCAACCTTTTTACTGTCTAAAATTTTCTTGAACACTAGTTATAAAATATCTGATCTTTTCTAGGAACATTTAAATAAACACATGTAGAAACTAACCAAAAACATTCTAGGATATTGATTATCCATAAGGTCCATATTAAATCCTGCATAACTGTTAAAATAAATATCATATCAAATGTAACTTTTTTTTTCAACAATCACATGCATTATATAACAAAACAATAATATAATGCAAACTACAGTATACATATGTAATATGTGTTAGTTATCAAATGCAATTTAGTGTTATAATTACTGGCAAATGAATTAATTTTGTTATGTGTATAATATGTACCCATGAGTTTTATATACTGTATACTCAAACTAATTTTAACTCATTAAGGAAAATAAGAGAGGGGAATGTTGCACGTGTGCACAAAACCACATGGGTTACATTTAGTTTTTTCCTAATTATTACTTCTTTTCTTTCTCAATTATTCGTTTCTCTTTTCTTTTTTTGTCGCAATTATTAGTTTCTTACTGGTTTCCTCTCTATGTTTTGTCCCTTTCCTCTTTCTTCATTTTTTACTTTTGTTATTTTTCCATTAGACAACTGGCATCAAGACAAGAGTACGACACACACCCAACATTGTCAACCTTTTTTTCGTAATAAACCAAGCAAACACATACAAACTACTCAATGTATATATTTTTGCATATGTTAGATTTTTTTTTTGTATGTTAGATTTTAGATTTTAGCATAACTCAATTTGCAACTTTGCGATTTCATGTGGACCGAAATTTCGAATGAAAATGAAATTTTTTGACGTAATCTTGATTTCAGTTCATTTCAGTGGTTACATTGTTTTGGAAGTTTTTAAAAACAAATTTCAGAAAGAAAAAAAAAACTTGATTTCGGTTACAGTATCAAAAAGAAAATCCTTGATCGCAGATGTTTCAAGAATGGAAGTAATCGTAATAATTATACTTTATTCAATGAATGATTTTTTTGTCGACAGTTCTTGCATAATTTTATTTCAAAATAAGTCTATATATATTTGAATCGGGACAAAGAATACTGGTTTTGTCTTTAACAAATACAAAGAATACTGGTTTTGAAATTAGTTTTTATCAAAAAAAATATATATCATAATTACCCAAATGTTCTTTCGAAATAGATACTCAATTTGCCGGCAAAAAAAAAAGAAAAAAAAAAGATAGATACTCAATTCATATTAAAAGGGATATTTTGGCAACGAAACATTTCAACATTTTTATTCATACTCTATTTTTTTTTTGAACAGACACTTAATAAATAACCAACTTGTTTACAATTTTTTGGTTTTTTTTTCTGAATTGATATTAATACTTTTTCCTTCCCAATAATTATAGTTAATGGTTTAGAAATCTAAACCAAAAACAACAATGTTTACAAAAATAGTATCACAACTTTTTTATCTAATGCATATTCTCCACCATAAACAAGGCATGCAGCCATGTAGTATAGAAGCCAGTTATAGTAAAAGAAAAGTAACCTGTTTTATAAAGTATGGGTAATGCGTATAAATGGTTTTGCCGAGAGCTTAATTTTTCTTAATTCCAACTTAAATGGTTTTAGCGAGAGTTATATTTAGGCAAGACTACAAGAGGATGATTTCGTAAGTCCTTGAGTTCTAGTTCCGACAGTCGAAGGAGACTACTTGCAAAAATATTAATTTGTTATGCTCCATGATTCAACAAACACATGTGCCGCAAACTTCAAAATTCGCCGTGGTCACAAAAGAAAAGCTCTCTTCTATTTAAAAATATATATAGATTAGGTGGTCAATTTTGCACCATATAAACAAAGCTTCTTAACCTAAGCAATATAGTCAATGACCGTATCGTACGAGTATCTAATATTTGAAAAAAAAAAATAGTGCATGCCTTTGGTAAGTTACTTAAATAGTATTGCAAAAAGTAGCTATCAATTTCTTATATATATAGGAATATAGGATCCACGGGCTTTTGTATGTATCAAATTAACATTAAGTGTACCAACTATCCAAAGGTAGATTTGAAAGACGTAAGGTTAAACTGACTAAATGCGTAGTTATTGATTAGCTAACAAAAATAAATTAGGGTAATTTTCTAGGCGATAAGACTTTATTAAAAATAAAAAAATAGACTATATTGCCCTTGTGGTCTAGTGGTTTTTAAGGTTTGCGCTTAGGGATTTTGGATTTGAGTATTCGAGAAGAAATTTTTTTCCAATTCCAGTGGTGGTAGTCGAACAAAAAGATGACAATCTAACTCCTATGACATAAATTCGTAGAGAGTTTATTTCGATTTCTGTTTAAAACTAAAAATGCTTATTCAGAATTAGTAAATTGTGGACCTAAAAATAATGTGTGGTTCCTACTAGTATGATGTCGAGATCTCGGTTCCACCAATCTATATGTTTCACATAGAATACATGTGCACCACGAACTTGCTTATGTATATACCCCTGAAATTAGTCGCATTTCGACAATAATCCAAGGTTATATTTTTTTTTGTACTCATATATATACATTGATGTAAGTGTAAGTAGCTCGCAATATCTACATGTTAAAATAATATATCTGAGCAGGATTATTAAAAAAAAGATACGCTAAAATGAGCATTTATGCACGCATAAAGATAACATATGTATATTGTTATGTAGACATATACTGTATTTGTGTAAAGACTCATCAGCGTTTTTTAGAAAAAAAAAATTCTGGATCAAAAGTCATAATTCTTTTTGGATGAGGACTAAAACCAAATGGATATTTCAGTTTCCTTTGGCTAGTTAAGATTGACTTGAAACATTGATAGATAATCCAAATATGGGATTCCAAAAAAGCAAAGGGCCCGGTGATATTATATATCTACTTTAAAAAAGAAATAGCTGTTTCTCGATTTGTAAATTTGATGTTTTTACTGTCTTATAAAATGTGTAGTTTCTTTTATATAAAAATAAAATGTGTAGTTTTCAGTTCTTCTAGACGTTTTAAAAAGTATTGTCAATTATAAGTTTTCGTAAATTATAGGCGACACCCTTTTATATTGAAAAAAAAAATACTTATAACACACTCCTTTTATTAAAAAAAAAAATCTATTTTAGATAGATATTTATATTCCAAAGTAGATGATATTATTTAATAATATATGTTTTTTTTTTGCAAACTTAGAAGATATATAATATAAGTGAATTTAAGAACATGGACATACATCACACTAATTAAATTGATAGTTTCTTGGAAACGACCTCATACATTGAACCGACGCATAGAATGTACATATATACGTGCAGAGGACGAACACACATGCCCATGCATCCTCGAACACTCAAACACACACACACCTCTATATATAAATGTTTCATGTATTCCAAGAAAACATGAGGCATTCATGTATGTGAACCACTTTAAATAATGATCAAATTAACAAAAGAATTATAGTTAACGGCGATGAGGAAATCATGAGTAATTTAAGACAATGAGCTACTTTTTGTCTTTTAATTATATCATAATCTACTTTTTACTCAAATATATTTTTCTATATTGAAAAACAAAACTACCCTCTAACTAAGCAAGTAACTCACTTCTCTTTCATCTCTTTCTTTTTTTCACATATTTTTCATATTTTTCTCATTTCTCTCTCATTTTCATCTTATATTTTTGTGTACGTTTTATGTTTTACAAACAAAATTTAGATTTGATTTCTCATAGAGATTTAAAAAAATAGAATCACACATAAATTATATTGGTATCATATATCAATTTCACGTGAATTGTCTATTTTTCTTTAACCATTTGGTCATTGTTGTGTGGGCACACCTATTCGTAATGAAAAATATACTATGTTAAACTATATCTTTAGGATATCATCTATAATGCACAATAAACCGGCAGTGTTGGAGAAGGTTGAAGTTTCCGGTATATTGTTTAGGGTATAGGGTATAAGATTTAGGGTTTATGATTTTATGATAATATCATGTTAATATAACACATGGTATGTTATATCAATAGCACTTAACAGAAAATAATAATAAAAAAAAAACCACATCAAGATTATTAAATATTAATTTGAATATAAGCATAAATGCATAATAATTATCATTATTCTCATTATAAGAATAAAAATATGGATACAAAAATAAGAAGAGTCATAATGGATATGATCATATGGACAATAAAACATGGTAAATATAGCGGAGTTGATCATAAACAACCATAATATTATCATTATTCACTATTCTGTTTGATTATACAAAAAACTGGTCGATTTGAAATTAAAGGTAAAAAAATTTCATGTCACTTCCATCTATAGTTATTTTTCGTAAATAATATAGTTTTTGAAGGTTAAAATAGTCCAAAACTGTCAACATCAAACAGTATAGATGTAAAAATACGTATTAGTATAAAAATTATACTTTTGCAAGTGCTCTTAATTTAAAATGTTTTTGATCTCTACTCTAAATGAGCTTCTAAATTTCAAAACATCTTACTTCCAAAGAGATTATGAGCTTCAAATAGGTATTAGTAAAAAAAATTATACTTTTGCAAGTGCTCTTAATTTAAAATTTTTTTGATCTCTACTCCAAAGAGATTATGCGCTTCTAAATTTTAAAACATCTTGGTTAGAAAAAAAAAATCTTTTTGGCACTCTAAAAATTAACACATTTTTTCTTCTTTATTACGAAGGTTTATGAAGCTTTTTTTAAGTTTGATAAGTACCTACATAAATCCGTTGGAAATTTTCATAATTCCTTAACGCCTTCAAAAAGAAGTTGTGTTAGACATTTTTTTTTTTCCTTGTGGTATTTTGTATTATTCGTCATAATTATAGTTTCTGATGCTGGCCAACTCGAGTATGGACTACTACTAGAAATTATATAGCAACTGCATATCATTAGCTTTGTCCGGTTTTGGATTTAATATATAAGACTCAATAATAAGAAATCTAATTGTGAAGATTCAGAAGAGTTCAAGAACTTAGACAGATTACGTACAACCAATGTTGTGCATCTGTTTTTTTTTTTTTTTTTTTTTTGTCTCGAGGAAAAATATAAAAATAGAAAGACAAAGCAATTAGACCTGTTAGATTTAATTGATTGGTTAGGTAGAAAATTGCAATACTATTGGAAGAAGATTTGATTTGTTAGTGGGCATAAGATTTGATTCGTTATATTCAGTTTCTTGGGTCCCAATTTAAAAAGAAAATCATTTGCATTTGTCATTTGTGTAATTGAACATCAATTATTGTGGCGATAAGTGATAACATTCATGATTGTAAACTTATAGGCAGTATGTCTTGGGAGAATATCACATATAATAAAAATTATAGTATTATATACAAATGAATAGTTGAGACTTAAATTAATTTGGGAGGGTTAATACCAAACCTGGCCTATGGTTTTAGGCCGCACATCATGCTCATTTATCATACTTCGGCTTCTTTAAGGCAGTATGAAGTCGCTTTGGAACTTGATATATTTGCTTTCCGTCATTTCATGTAGTGTGTGATTAGGGTCTTAATAAGATTACATATTTTCCTAGGAGAGCCATGTGTTGCCTATGTTTTTTTTAGTCTCATTAAAATATTTAATCTACCGGTATTATATATTTTTACTAACAAAAAAAAGCTATAGATCTTGTGTTCTAATGTTATGCCGGGTCGGAGACGTAAACATGATAAATTAGTTTTTTCCCCCATTGTAAAGGTTTTGATCTCGGAATATTGGCATTGCCTACCTTCCTCAAAAGATTTGTATAGTTCTTGAATTAATAACTCTAAATTAACCGATGGTGTTTACTATCACAAAAAAATAGACTATAATGATTTCATCGTCTTCTTGTAATATTTACTATTTTCCAAAAAAAGTTGGTGTATGAGTTTAGTACACTAGAATTCGAGATAGTCTCATGATTTGAAGTCAAATAATATATGTTAAGTCGGCTTTTAAATTTTACAATTATGAAATGTGTATACTTGAGCAAATTGCATGCGTTGAATACTTGAAAATACTCTGTTTTTGGTTTTATGTGAAATGTTACATGGAAAGAGATAATGCAAAAAGAAAAAAAACGAGCGAACAGAGGGAGATATATATAAATAAAAGACGGAGAGAAAAAAAAAGTAAATAAAAAAAAACATTTTATCAGAACAAATGTAAAATTCTTATTTTTGATAAAATGTTAAAATGTAAATGCATTTGCCAAAATTTTGAATACCACTTAGTGCTACTATAGTAGTTTGTTTAATACTCCCTCCATTTTTAAAGAGTGTTGTCGTTTTCAAGTTTTATTTTTGTTTCACAAAAAATTTCTTTTTATATTTTCAATGCAACTTGTTGGTAAATTTTTCAGTTTATCTATATTATTTTAATGCATTAACCAATAAGAATAAATCTTATATATATATATTAATTAACAGCAAAATATAAAATTAATTGTTCTTTTAATATGCATGTGTGAAAAAATCTAGAAAGACATTTAACATGAAAGATAGAGGGTAGTAGTTTTATTAACTTTTTGGTATTCGGTGTGATAACTCTTTTCAAATTTCGTCTATTAAACAAATTAACTGGTACATAGTTTTGCTTACATATGGCATTGTATTTAACTAGTCGGAGAGAAGTCAGAGAATTGCAGCACAACTTTATACCATGTCTCTTAATGTTTGTCAATTAGGTCGTACCAGAATGTCTTGTTTTCATCACCCGGCCCGTGTCCATGTGGCATTTATAATAGCTGAACCAAACATAAACAAAACCAATTTATGGGCATAGATATGGCTATAACTTATTAGTAACTCAGAAGTATAGAAAACTAGATCTCATTATGATATATTGTTAAAAATATTTGTGAAATAATTCTATTTTAGTAATCAGCTATTTTAATCTCAATAAAAAATAGATGGATCTCGCCACCATGTCAAAAATTTATATCATATATTTATTTTTATTTATAATTTCACTATATCAAATATGTACGAATTTAAATGTTAATTAAGTAATAAGCAATACTGGAGGAATAATTAGGAAAATAATAGTGTAGATGAGTTATTTAGGAAACCAGCAAAAGGCTATCTGCAATTGGACACTTAACGAGCTATATTTTAAATGAACTTCTAAAAATGTAATCGTGGCTAAAAGTCATTTCTTAGCTTAATCAAGTCACTTAACATCATTACTTAAATTTATTTTTAGGCATACGGGCCAGTTTAATGGAAATTTGGGTCTGAGTTTACAATAGTCCTAGTAATATCACCTACTTCTAGACCCATAGTTTAGTGATGTGGTGTAACATCCGTGTTCCTTAGTCATCCTCTTGAGTTGTAATTGTATTTGACGTTTGTTGTAATGAACCCTCGAAATGTTGTGTTTTGACGAGAATATAAATTGGACGGATGTTCATTGAAATATTCGGAAATATTTAATACATGATGTGGTACTTCATTTATTAGGGATGTCGAATACATGTTGTGTTATTTCATGTATCGACGGATTTGACACATGATGTGGTATTTCATGTATTGCGGAGTTGAAAGCGAAGTATTGTTTCGTCTTGTTTCGATAATTATGGGTCTACGTCATTAGATCTAGTACGTGGTTGAGGTCAATAGGATTATGTGGTATTTAATCCTATTGACGGGTCATTGGGGTTATGTGGAATTTAATCCTAATGATGAGTCATTAGAGTTATGTGGTATTTAACTCTAATAATGTTGGTTAGGGCTATGTGGTATTTAGTCCTAACGGGGCGGTTTACCGATTAGGATTATGTGGTATTTAATCCTAATCGATTGGTAAACCGAGTGAGAGCCTGTGGTATTGGATCTCACGGGACTTAGTATATTATAGTCCTGTTGTATTGGATTCTAATGTGCTAGGTTGTTTGACGGACTTAAATCGTTCGGGTCTTGTGGTATTGGATTTCGACGGGTTAGCCGTTGGGTGACCACATAGGATCTTGTGAAGTTAGATCCATGGGTGTTATTGAATCGAGTATGGAACGATACCGAGCTTGATTGATGGCCCTAGGAGCGGTGTTAGAGTTAAATTGATCAATAGATCAATTTTTGAGAATTAATCTCGTGCGGTTCAGTTTATACGGAATTAAGCGGTAATTCCGGGGATTTTTGTGGAGTGAAATAAATATTTTGGGACAGGTAGATGTTTCAAATATTTTAGAAAAATTAGACGGAATTATTAAACCGAGCGGTAGAGGTTGATTGGAAGAATTAATCGCTGCGGTTTAGTGAAATCGGGTCGGTTTGGTTTAAATGGAGTAAACCAATAATTAATTATATACACATATATGTATTTCCTCCTCTCTTCTACAAACTTCTATACTCTTCTTCTCATTTTTCATTTTGTACGTGAGATTTATTGGGTTACAGAGAAAGAAGAGGGGAGGAAAGGAGAAAAAGAAAGAGGGGAGGAAAGAAGAAAAAGAAAGAGAGGAAGAGGAAGAAGAAGAAGAAGGAGGAGGAGAAAGAAGAGAAGAAGCTAGAGAAAATCAGAGTTTGGTGCTTGTTTGGAGGGCACGATCGGCCTAGCTATGGAGCTCGGTTTGAGCTAAAAGTTTGTGGGTAAATTCATCAATATCTTGCCTAATTATCTACCAAATTTCGTCTAGTTTAGTTGAGTATTTTGGGAGATAAGATTTTTCTCCCAAAACCACTCAAAACAGAGCCATAAGCGACGAGTTCGGTTTGGAGAGTGATTGGACACTCAAAACTTGTTAGAGTGAGATAAAATTTGGTAGGTAGATGCTTGAGGGTCTTATCTTGAGATTGATCGAAGGGATTTTCGAAATATTATCTAGGGCAAGAGATATGATCGATTAGGTAAAGCTCTGTTTTTGGAGAAGGAAACCCGAATTGGGGTTTAGTGATCCAAGCTTAAGGCTCGTGATTCATCATTTGAGAAGTGTGTTTTGTGATGTATTGACAGGGAATTAGTAGATATCTTGGTTGTGTGTGAAGCCAAGAAGAAGTCGAGCTTGAAGTGAGAAGTATTGTGTCTTTTTTCTAACCGTCGAACCAAGGTGAGTGCGTGACCGTAGCGTAGCCATATAATCGTTAGATTTTCCGCGATTAATGTGTGATGTGGGGCTTGTCCACATGGGTGTGATTTATGGCTTGTCCATGTTGTATGATATGAGTGTTGTGATGGAGCTCTATCATAGTATCATTTCATTTTTGCATTGCATATTAGTTCGGTAAGTCTTTGTTTATATGCGTTTGTCGCTGTGGGACAGGAGGATCGCCTCACTAAGCATTATCAATGCTTACGCGCCTCTTTTGGTGCAGGTAAAGAGGAGTCTTAGGATCGCGAAGCTCGTGGAACCGAGGCGGAATGAGAGGATGATGTAAATAGGTTTTGTATGATGTATGTTTTTGTTGCTAACATGGAAACTTGTTGGTATGCCTTGGTTAATAATGCTAAGTTATTTTGGAAGGAAAGTTGTTAGACTCGAATGTTTAAGTGAATGGTTGTTTGAACTTTACTCGAGCCTTGATTTTTTGTTAAGCTCTTTGGTGATGAGCTACTACTTGGCGCTTAAGTAGTTATGAATACCAATGTTTAGATAAGTGAAGGTGATTGAAAGAAAATTTTTAAAATCCGGTATTTTAGCTTTCCGTCGCATATAGATTCTGGTAACTTATCATAATTTGGTATAGAGTGTCATATTTATTGGTATCAGAGCAGAAGCGGTTCTAGGATATGTGTGGTGTCTTGCTTGCTCTGCGATTAAATATTGTTTCCGATTGTTGTTATTTGACTGTTGGGTCGGGTTAGAGATCATCCACTTCCGCCAAGTAAAAAGGTTCCACGGTAAGACTTTTCTTATGTTTTGTATTGCTTAAGCTGTGTGTATTGAAATCCTTGTTGCTTTTGTAGTATAGTGAGAGGTGGTAAGCGTGGAAGAGGTAGAGGCAGGGGACAGGTGGCTAGGGAGCAAGAAGAGCCAGAAGTGGATATGAACCCCGTTGGTGAGGACGTTGCTGAGGATATAGGAGCTGAGGAAAAATTCTCGTATGTTTTTCATTTTACTGATAATTGCGGTGATGACTTATTCACAACCCATAAATATTTTTTATTTAGTTCTCTTTACTATATTTAAGACATGATTTAGTTCACCAAGATATTTAGTTTAGTGATTTATGCGAGTACCATCACCTTATCACCATACCGATGAATTCAACTTGGCATAATGTATTTTCTCAATAAAGATTTTGTTTTTGCCTAAATTTAGGTTTAGTTAACATAGACACCGGCCACCACATCCTCGACATCATCAAAATTTAGCTCATTGTAGACATACATTAACCTTTAGTGTTAGATAATATTTCCCCTTTTTATTATTATTGTGGGATTGATATTTAATTAAGTACGATCTCGACCTACAAAATTTTTTAACCCTAGGGCCTACAAAAATATTGAGTTGGCTCTGACTGCACTTGTATCGTATAGTTGCACACTTGCACTAAAAGTACCGGTCGAGGTATTTTCTTCACAATTTCTTAATATATATATACCACCGACCTTTGTAGTTTTTTACAAACAGCTGTTCTTTTCTAAACTGAGAAAAATAAATGATTTATCTACCCAAATTTCCCAATTTAATAATATCTTTCAACTATATTTCAATGTAGACGTTACAGTCAACCACTTTGAATTGTAAGAATCCAAGCATATATTGTCGCAAATGTCAAATGAATGACCACTTTATGGTTAAAGATTCATTTGATCGGGGCTTTACTAGTTTAGTAGGACCCTTACAATAAATTAGATAAAATCATTTATGTGACCGCTAAAAATTTATGCGTCAGAGGTGATTTTGTGTATAAAGATGGCTGCATATGTAAAACTCCGGAAAGGTAGGGCATGTATTGTTCAGACAGTGTTCCCTTTAGACTATGAAACAAGTACACACAAGTCACAAGGCCATGTTCCTGGTTAGGTATTTATATTATCCGAGGATGTGAAAATAAGAGATTATTATAATTCCCCTAATGAATCCAAAATTTTATGTATACTTTTCTATTTTGGATTTATTGAATTTTACATTTATCTAATTTTCTGAACCATTTCTATGGCGGATCCAAACGTATACCTTATAAGTTATAACCAATACGGCCCACATGTCTAATATGTTACTTAATTATTAGAAAGAGACTTATAAATAAAAACAAAAACAGAAACGAAACTTATATGAAAAAGTAACTTTTTAGTTTATCCAAGGAGTATCCTAAGTATTTTAGGTAAGTGACTAAAACAAGTTTCACGCGATCACTTGACCATAAAATTCAACTCAATCACAACGGGCAAAAATATATAGTTTGGCTAATCCATTGGTGCAGTTGGATTCATTATAATGATCGTTAAATCATAAAATTTCGGAATTTTCAAATTTAAATTTTACACTAAAACGAGTTAGTGATGTAAAATACATGTGCAATGACTACTATTTCGTCTCTAAGTATTATTAGTGTTGGCACAATTTTCCTTATTAATTGTGGTGAAGTGTGTTTGGATTAAAAATATTTGATTCAAATAATCCTTGAGTACTAGAGTAGTTGTTGTAACAAATTAAAAAAAAAAGATATATATATGGAACCAGAATCAGTGACCTGTGCAAGTTACGAATTATTTGGGCATTATTGATATTGGAGTATTTTGATGAACCACGTTTGACTTATCATAATGATGCCTCACTAACTCTAGTTTCCATGAAACTGTGACTCAATTGCTGAATTGTTATTGTGACCAGTGTCGCTTTGAACTTTGTTGTGACTAGGTCCATTTCCTTACCCTAGGTTTTTTTTTTTTTTTTTTTTTTTTGTCATCCGAATATTATTGATAATAAAAGGTCAAATTACAAACAATGTTTTTCGCTAAGAGGTTGGAGAGACGTGTGTAGTATAAAACTAACACCGTCACACCCACAAAGACAAAGAAACAAAGAGATAAAACACCCGCAAATGATACTAAACATATAACGACAATTTTTCTCATTAAAAAAGAATATGCAGCAAAGAAGGAATCATCGAAGCAATAGAAGAAGCCATTCGAGAGTCCGATGCCACTCCCTAATCAATGAGAGAAACAATCTTCAAAAAATGACGAAGCTAAAAGATTATTGCTTCGGAAACTAAGCTGGCGGACAAATAGAAGTCCCCATATACTAAAAAGAAATCAGGACTCAGAACCAAAGGAAGGCAAAGAAGATAAACCCAAGCAATTATCGAAACAAGTGGTCTATACAGCTTCTAAACCTCACCAGAGAACCTACCATAGCTAATTACTGAGGAAGTTGTGCAAAACAAGTGTTTTAATTCTTCTAAATTGGACTTTTTTTTTTAATTGGCAACTTGATATTTCATTTAAAAGAAAGCCCAAAAACGGGCACTGATACAAATGGAACAGAAATAAAACCCTATCTAATACAGTGAAAGCTCACTAGTTGGCCCAATTCAAAGGATCAACTTGCAAATGATATCAGACACGTATTATGCAACGTGTCTCGCCTAGGGTATATTTACAAACAAAAAGAAGACTTTATCCTCTCTAAAAGATGAGAGTGAGAGAAGAGAGGAGAAAAATTTTCCGGTGTACCGAAATCACCCTCTGAGAGAGAGAGCCCGGTCTTACCTATTAATATAAGTTTTTGGACCTTAAAATTAACATTGGGCTTGATCCGAAAACAAAACTATCTGGAAGACTGGAACAAAATCCAAGTAAAACTTTGTTGCTTATATTAATATATATATATAGGGGATTTGCAAAAAATGTAAGTTCAATGGGCTAATATAAATTTATTGCCTTATAGCCTGTTAGTACTAAACTTATGTTTTTGTTAGTAGACTTTTATGGACCCATTTCCCAAATGCTCTTGATGGAAACAGATCTTTACAATTTACCATAATTTGGAAGGCTTTTCTTCTATAATCCAACATTCACTTTTTTTCCGACCAGATGGGTGGGCTACTTGTTTGGGCTCAAAAATATTTCAGAGCACCACAACATATAACAAAAGTTCAATTTTCACTTTAGTGAAAAAAACAATTACGAAAAGTTGTCAAATGAAAGAACGACGAGATTATTCATGTCCGAAGATGAATTTTTGAATTTTGATGGAAGAAGACTTAATAAATTGGCATTGGGGTTTCTTGCCGAGCATAATGATGTTCTTGAAACATATTTTTGTTTCTAATTAAAAAATATAATGTTATTAATGTCTTTGAGATGAGATGAATAGTACATTCCCTGTTTAAAAATTAAAAATGATAAAACAAGAAGTTTTTTTTCAAATTTCAGGAACCATATATTTTCTATTTGGCATCAAATGGTAATGAGTTTAATGATGAAACCTGAAGCGTCCACATCGAAATGGTTTTGGATAAAGTTTACCAAATGCCAAGGTTTTTTGACGGCTCTTCCTCTCTTGAAGAGTCTTTTTTTGGTAAGAAAATAATCCATCTGATCTCTACGGCGACAACGACACTCCAAGACTTCTAAATTCAATTTTCTTATTTAAAAATTAAATAAGAATGTAAAAATATCCTCACATCTAAGATCTTTAATATACTAAACAACTAAATAGAACAAATAAAATTATGTGTAAATTGGAGAGCGATTATTATGGTTCCTTTTATATAGTTGTCACATGTGTGAGTGTGTCTATTACTTTACATACAACTTGTCTTCCACTATTTACATATAGAATGATCGCAACATATTAGATCTTATCTATGATATTCAAATTAAATTTTATTTTAAACTACATAATATAAATGGTTCATACAAAATTTTATTAGCATACAAAATTTTTCATCTCATTTTTTTTGTATATACAAAAGGGATAAAGAAAAATATAAAAATGGATATGGTTATGGTTGTAATAGAAACAAAAAAAAATATGGATGAGACGAAAAGAAAAAGATCAAACAAAGTGGAATTGGTTAGGTGGATTTGGATACGACAATTTGTTTTCCCTTTTGATTGGTAATCTATGAATTAAAAATGAAATAGAATAATGTAACAATGAAATAAACTTGTTGGCTACAAGCCTAAAACCTTGTATTTCATAGTATTGAAACAAAATTTTACATAAGATAACACAATTGTTTGCATAAATTATTAATCATGTAAAGATAATTATTGGTTCTTTAACACTAAAACAAAATTTTAGATAATAGTCACGTTCGTCTACAAGTTGCAGCGACAACAATAAAGGTTACAAACAAAAACAAAAAATTAATAGTGAAGATGATAATTGTCGCTAAAGATTATCACTGGTGACATTTTTAGTTAGATGTTGTAGTCGCTGTTTTTTCTGGCGACAAAGAATTAAGCTTTCCCGTTGCTGTAATCCACATCGAGCAACGTCTTCTCTACATTCTTGAGTCTTAAGAAATGTTTATTTATTGGTTTTGTTGTTGTTATCCTGTCTTGCCGCGGTTAGCAGATGAACATGGCTAACATCTCTATATTATTAAAAGAGAAGTACAAATGAATAATCATTCTATTCAAACAACTATATACTTATTGCTAAAACATATTATATATCTAATAAAAATAAATATTAATAAACTAAATAAAATAAAATAACTATTCTCTCCGTTTTTAAAGCACGAATATTAAGAAATTGTTTTTATTTTTTAAAAATATTATTTAATATATAAACAAAAATAATTTAATTAATTATAAAAAATATAAATTATTATTGGTCACACAATATTCAATAAAATAAAAAGGTACATCGAAATGTGAGCAATAAAATTTCTAAAATGTTTTATATTTTGAAACACAATAAAACTTCTAAAATGTCTTATATTTTGAAACGGAGGGAATATTACATAAAGATGATTTCACCGATGGAATCGAGGTGCAAATCTGATGGAGTTGAGAAATCAAAGATAGCTGCATATTACACAAGGATCACCGATGATGAAAGATCGAGATCAGAGCTCAAAACCAAAATTGATGATTACACCAATGGAATCGAGCTGCTTATTTGTTGGAGTATTGAAACCAAAATTGATGAAATCACCCGTCGAATCGAGATGCTTATTCGATGGAGAAGATGAGAGAGAGATTTACGAATTGAATTGAAGTCGGTGAGAACATCTTTAGATCTGTCGATTGGAGAGCGGATCGCCGATAATATAAGATGATCGAAAGTTTTAGATGATCAGTTAGGTCTGATTCCAATGTAATTTGATCCTTATGCAATCGAAATTTGCCAATGTAGTTGTTTATTGGGTTGTTTCGTTTTTTTCTTTCAAATACATGGTAAAAACGACTCGTGAAGGAAGCTAATGGCTCATCTTCATCAAAAATATGATGGCAGGTTTGTTTCTATGATCTTTATGGTAATTTACAAGTCATATTTTGTGTAATCGAGCTACTCTAAAATTACTAATTTACTAATTACTAATTATTCAGATTTTGTTTTCTCAAAAGCAACAAGCATCCACCTTAAAGATGATGTAAGTTCTTGATCATGTAGAAAAGGTAAGCCCTTATGCAATCGATTTATGTCAAAATTCTTGGTCTGATTCCAATGTAGTTGTTTTTGTTTTTGTTTTTGTTTATTGGGTTTTTGTATTCAAATTTAATTTATATATATTTCAAGGAACAAAAATCCATGCCAGTGTTAACAAAAATCTGGTGGTGCGATATGCTAATCAGTTGGCTGAAGGTGAACGGAAGTTCATTGAAACTTTAAGCTTAATTCACGCATCCGGACAATACATGCCGACTGGCCATGTTTACAAAATTAACTTTGTAAACTCCAGAAATGTGAGAGTGTGTTATAGCATGAGTGATTCACAATATTTATTATTGGAGCTATTTTCTCAAATTTTAAACGATCGAGTTAATCCAAACCACGAATAGAGGTGGTGGCCCCAGTTTTGCCGGCTATTATGCTTCCGTGGGGGATGGTTCCAGTGCCTTTTGCAAGCTCTAGAATGGCGACTGGAGGCGACTTCTTTAGCTGTCCGTAGAAGCTCTCGTGCCTCCGGATGTGTTTAATCTGTCAAAATGGTTCTGTTTTTGCGTGTGTTCCGGAGAAGTTGTAGGTGATCCCCTTTGTCTGAGGTTTTGAGGGCTGACCTCAGAGGGGTTGTTTGTGGCACCGACGATGAGAACTCCAGTTATTAGGGGTTGAGGCATTGACATAAATGTCTGGGCTTCGATGCTTGGAATCAGTGTTTCTTCGTTGGAATCCTGCTGTGCTTATTTAGGTGTGGACCTATCTAATTCTATTTTTGAGTCCGTCTTTTTGTGTTGTAATTTGTTAGTTCTTTCTATAGTTTACAAGTCTTTCCGTCATCTTGTTATCTCTTAATTTCTGTCAAAAATTTAAAAAATGATATACAATCTTAACATTGTTACCAAAAAAAAAAACTTTTGTATTGAAATTATTTGTTGTTTTTAGAAATTCTCGATGAAATGATAAAATACCTTTGATTTGGAAATATTTCTAACATTGAGACAAGACGAATGACATGTTGTTCATAAAAATATAAAGAGAAATAGCAAGATGTCAGTTTCTCTAGGTGTTATGCTATTGACAAAGCGACTATGTATCGTTTAATATATATATATATATATACAGTAGTAGTCTTGCACACATAAATAAAATTTTAGAAATCCTAAAGTTTGAATCCCTAAAACTTATATTTTTTGAAATATTATTTGCCATTTTCAAAATCTCTAAAAATGACAAGGTGTTTTTTTCTTTTTGGGAAGGTTATCACCAAAGAAATGTGTGTGAAAACACCATGAATTCCAAAAAGTAACAATTTCGGAGTGATAGGTAAGTTTATTAGAGTAAATGAGAGTAAAAGAATGGAAAACAAATTATTTCAGGTCCATCATATTGAAATATGAGATTTTTTTTTTTTGGGTCAAAGAAATATGAGATATTTTGTTATTCAAAGATATATGTATATACATATATATTATGCTAATGAAAGATCTAAGAATTTTTAAAAATAAACTTAATTAGGCTAAATAAATTACCAATGTTTCTCCATATGTCTTTTTAATTCGTTTTTCCCAACAACCAATAAATTCACACCCAACAAAACCATAAATTTATAAATTTTTAGATTAATTTCCCATAAAATCATATTGTTCATATAGTTGAAGGGTATAATTGTATTTTTGCAACTTTGCTTTTGTGAACAGTAGTGGATGAGGTCAAATTCATATCGTTCATGATGTTTGAATTTAGTTACTGGACCCACTTATAGAACAAGCCAACAAGGGGCGGCCACGACCAAAAAAATCGAAATTAAGGACTGAAAGAAAACAAAACTTAATAACGGGGTCAAAATAAATGTCATCGAAAATTTAAATAGCATAAATACAACCTCCATGGACCTGCCAAAGCTTGTTTCACCTACTTCACTCACATCACAACCATCGACGATCTGCGATTCCCGCTTGATCTTCTCTCGATCTCCGACGATCGGAAAATCCAAATCTGATCGAATCGAATCAGTGTTTCTTTGAATCCCAGTGACATAACCATGGCGTTTGAGAAGATCAAGGTTGCTAATCCCATCGTCGAGATGGATGGTGAGATCTCATTCTCTCCTTATCTCTTTCAATCTCTCTCACTATCGCTTTCGTTAGACTCAGATCTTTTCGTTGATTTGGATACGAAAATGAAACGTTGTAGTTACTTACCTTCGTTGCCTAGTTTTTATCGAAGTTTCGTGGTTCGTTCTGATCTGATACGCATGTGTAAACTAGTTGTTGGATTTGGTTTCGGTGTGCGATTACGTGATTTTTGAGTGGATTAGATTTTTCTGAACGTGTATTACGTTATAGATCAATAAAAGTCTTAGCTCTATTCGTCGATTGACTGGATTAAGTTTATCTAATGGCAAAATCTGGGCTCGTTTTTAATGTGGATTAGGTTATATATTGAAAAATGCGAAATAGTTTTGATATTTTGACTATAACATTTCTTGATAATGTCAGATCAGAAAATGGGACCAGCCTAGTAATTGTTTGTCACTTTCTTAGAAATTCTCATAATGTTCATTGCTGTTGTATATTTCTTAGTATTTAATTTGAAGTATTTGGTGTCTTTTACTCACTTATGCTTGCTTTGTTCTGTGTAATAGGTGATGAAATGACCAGGGTTATCTGGAAGTACATTAAGGATAAGGTATAAGTTAACTTATTTTGATGCAAATTTAATGTGTTTGGTATGTTTTTTGCATTTTCTTCATATTCGTTTACTTGAATGTTTTCAGCTTATTACTCCTTTTGTTGAGTTGGATATCAAGTACTTCGACCTTGGTCTTCCTCATCGTGATGCTACAGATGACAAAGTTACTGTTGAAAGTGCTGAAGCCACTAAGAAGTATGTGATTTTGACCACTCAGGCTAATTTATGTTGCATTTCTGTGTTATAATTAATGTGTGTGGAATGTTCTATTAATCTTTAACGCTTTTAATTTTGTTTTAGGTATAATGTGGCGATCAAGTGTGCCACCATCACTCCCGGTATGTTTTGATAGATATTTTGCAGTTGAACGTTTTCATCAGTGTGTTCATTTTACTAATTATTGATTTCTTTTCACTGCAGATGAAGGCCGCGTCACAGAATTTGGCTTAAAGCAGATGTGGAGAAGTCCAAATGGTACCATCAGGAATATTCTGAATGGTAAGAAATTACACAATTGTATATTTAAAGGCCTATCCAAATCCAATATCATTCTCCTTACACTGTGTTTGTCTCTCACAGGAACTGTATTTAGAGAACCAATTCTCTGCAAAAATGTTCCAAAGCTTGTTCCAGGTAATTATTGAAAATGAGCTAATTGCATTAACAGTTGTATTGCCAAAGGATTCTGAGAATTTGTCATGTTTCCTCTAGGCTGGACAAAGCCCATTTGCATTGGAAGGCATGCTTTTGGCGATCAGTATCGTGCCACTGATGCTGTGATCAAGGGACCAGGAAAACTGACTATGACCTTTGGTAAACTTACTAACCTTTCATCGGTTATCGCATTTGGGGCTGCCATTGCATAATTCTTTTATAGTCTTTTTTCCATTTCTTCTTTCCTATTCACTAGGTAGTAACAAATTCTGTAATGTCATTGATTTTCAGAGGGAAAAGATGGGAAAACTGAAACTGAAGTCTTTACATTTACCGGTGAAGGCGGTGTTGCTATGGCCATGTACAACACTGATGAGGTATAGTTATACAACTTATACTTATAATTTTCAACTACAGTAAATTGTTTTGGTTCTTTTGGAGATTAGCTTCCATTTCATCAAGTTACATTTTTTTTCTTATTATACAGTCCATCCGTGCTTTTGCTGAGGCATCGATGAACACTGCTTATGAGAAAAAGTGGCCACTTTATCTTAGCACAAAGAATACCATTCTTAAGAAATACGACGGCAGGTATGTAAAAGCTAGTTTTGGTTAGTTTATTATATAGTTCTTTTGCTCTTGGTCGAAGACACAGTTTCTCCGTCCTAATTTGATGTTGGTTGCATTTTTGTTTTACTATGAAGATTCAAAGACATCTTTCAAGAAGTCTATGAAGCTGGCTGGAAGTCGAAGTATGAGGCTGCTGGAATCTGGTGAGTCATCTCTTAGTTTGTTCATCCTTGGAATATCATGGTCCTTATGTTACCGTTCACTGAGAAGTACCTAAACAATTAAATTGGTTAGGTATGAACACCGTCTCATTGATGATATGGTGGCTTATGCTCTTAAGAGCGAGGGAGGCTATGTGTGGGCATGCAAAAACTATGATGGTGATGTCCAAAGTGATTTCTTAGCACAAGGTGTGTGTAATCATAAATGAATATGCCCTTTAGCGCTACTGTCTTATACATCACTGTTATGTTCACATAGGATTCATTATGTTTCTGGTTAACTAATTGTTTCTTATAATGTGTTTTAGGATTCGGGTCACTTGGATTGATGACATCTGTTCTGGTAAATTTCTCACACGGTCTTTAGCTATATCGTTACATGTTCCCTTGAGTTATTGCTTCTAAGTTTCTGCTTTTACATCGGTTAGGTCTGCCCGGATGGGAAGACAATTGAAGCTGAAGCAGCCCATGGAACGGTCACCCGTCACTACAGAGT
Organism: Cardamine occulta; assembly: GCA_028015245.1. Taxonomy (NCBI): domain Eukaryota; kingdom Viridiplantae; phylum Streptophyta; class Magnoliopsida; order Brassicales; family Brassicaceae; genus Cardamine; species Cardamine occulta. Next base: position 13,029,750 of record CM051369.1, read on the forward strand.
TCATCAGAAAGGTGGCGAGACCAGCACAAACAGCATAGCTTCTATCTTTGCTTGGACTCGTGGTCTTGCACACAGGTAACAAAAATAAAACATCTGTAATATAAGTTTCATTAGAACGAAGATGATTATATGATAAGCTAATGAATGGGCATGTTTTTTGAGTACAGGGCCAAGTTAGATGACAATGCAGAACTCTTGGAGTTTACCGAGAAGCTCGAAGCCGCTTGTGTTGGTACAGTGGAGTCTGGGAAGATGACTAAAGATCTTGCACTCATCATTCACGGCTCAAAGTAATGAATTCGATGTTTATACTTACTACTGCCTTTATTTCGATATCCTCATCAAGATTGGTTTGATTTACGTTTGCTTTTTGTGTTTTCAGGCTCTCGAGGGACACATACCTGAACACGGAAGAGTTCATTGATGCAGTTGCAGACGAGCTGAAAGCAAGACTCGGCGTTAAAGCTTAAAAAAACTCGAGAAATCGGGTAAAATTCAACTGTCTCTGTTCCTCAGTCTATCTGGTTGGTTGAAATTGGAAGGGAATAAAAGAGAGAACTTTGCTGGAGAGGAATTGAATATTGAGAACGATTTGTTTCATCTCCTATAATATTTTTAAAACATTGCAACTTTTTCCATTTTTATTCTGATCTCGAATTTTATTTTTATTCTGTTATCATATAACTTGTTTTTTAATCGATTCTGATTAACTCTCTTACTGACAGTGAGTGAGAGCCGACCAAAACAAAATAAAAAATAAATCAGAGCGAGTGTGATGTTAATATGGGTTTTCTTTACAGGGAAGCCCAGACAAAATAAAGTCTACCCACCAAAATTCCATCTCATAGATGATAAAACAATGTACAACGACGGGGGAAAACGCTGATTCCAACTTGAATTTCCGATTTCAATTTAAAATCAGAAATTTTCTCTATTTCGCGTTTTGTAACACAAGGGTTCATCATATTTTTTCTTTTGTGAGTTAGTGAAAATCATCATCATAACACACAATGATGTTCTTCAAGCCACAGAGTTACATCTTACACTCTCGGATCTCTTTCTCAAAACATAAAAGCATTGCCTTCCTTTTTTGTTACTGAGATATCTCTATGGATCCTGCTTCATATCCCATTACCGATCGTATGAATGATACCCTGAGCCGGAGGGCCTGTGTAGAATTGGCCAAGGATGAAGCAATCCAAAGCATTCTTACGCTTCTCAATGACCAAATTTGATATCTTCACTGGACACCCCAAATCCATTTTTCCTGTATGTGAACTTGAGAAATTAGATAATTAGTTTTTCTTATATACATATACATTTATTATAATCTTAACTTATAGGACTTGCATAAGGATTTGCACAAGACTTGAAAAGGGAAAACAATAAAACTTGAAGAAACTCAATTTGACAGATGGTTAAGAATCTATGCTTAATAATGAATACTTTTAACAAAAAATAATGAACACAATAGATAACTCTACATGTCTGATGTCTCACTAATTAAGTAAATGATTTGGGCCTCTTTGGGAACTACCTTATATTTTGTAATAACTTTGAAAAATATATCTAACTTTATAGTGGTTTGAAAAATGCTATTTTACAATGAAAATAACCAAATTACTCTTATTTATTATTTATCTAATTTTATCTAAATTAATTTATTTTAAATATATAAGTAAATTTTTAATTTATTTTTCATTAATATAAATAAAATCTTAATTTTTTATAAAAATTAATATCTAATAAAGAAAAAAATTCTTGATATTTATTTTTCTGTTACTTGAATTTTTAACATAGTCGGATTATTTAAGCTGTTGACTTTTTGTTTTTGTTCGTTGATTTTTTTTTTCCCGTAAACTTATTTATTCTTAATAGGTTTATAATATTTTATGTTGCCTTATTACAAAGTGTAGTTATTGAACTATCAACTTATGTTTTACTTTTGTCTTACGAAATTTTCTTCTACATCGACTTATATTCAATTGGTTGATTTATTTACATAATCGACTTCTTTAAAATTAAATTTAAAATATTCAAAAAAGATAAACATTATTCAAAAGAAAAAGAAAAGACATAAATCTTAAAAGAAGAAATAATAAAAACTAATTAGGAGGTGGAGGTCCTTATGTCGCTGGGAACTAGGTAATGAAAGCTGCCATCTGTGCTTCCATAGCTTTCTTATGCACTTCCCTCTCTGCCTTATCAGTTGCATTTTCCTCTCGTATCGTTTGGATCTCAGCCCTCAAACTCCGTGATCTCGGTTGTCTTCTCCGGGAGTTCTGCCCTAAGCTTGGATCTCTAAAAAAAACACAAAATAGCAGAAGATTGAAATGGTAATCTTGTGGAAGCCTAAAAATATGATATTTTCTCATCGGAAATGCATACAAAAAAAATTAAATGTAAAAGTTGTATAAATAAAAATAAAAATTTGGTAATAAGTAACTAAAAAAATATAAACATTACTTCTATGAAAATTTTGTTCCACATCTCGAAAGGAACCTGCAGGAGGAGAAGAAGAAGAAGAAGACATCATTTCAGTCATGGATTCTAATTACTTGGGTTTGAAAATTATTGCATATAACTTGTAGAGAACAGTTACAAAACAAGAACAGAATGAAATAAGTAAACATTTAAAACAAAACAAAAATTTCTTTTGGAAGTAAATAGAGAAAATAATTCTCGAGTAATTCAAATACAACCAAAATTGTAATAAAAATAATTTAGGGAACCTTTTCTAAAAGGAAATTAAAAATAACTAAGAAAATCTAATAAGATTTGATTAGTTAAACCAACCAATGATATATAGTAAAAATATAGAAATATAAACTTTAAACAAAATAAAATAAAATTTTTAATTTTTAATTTTAATTTTTTTTTGATAAAAATTATACAGTCAACAAAACAAAAACTAGATTAATTTGGAAAATGTATCTTTAAATGAAAGAAATTCCATATTCTATATTTCATATAAGTCAAAATAAATTTTTATTGGTCTACATATTTCATATTGAGTTTTTTTTATTTTACTTAAATGAAAATAAATAATATTAGATTAGGGGAAAAATCTACAACAGAAAACTTATTTTATTTTCCCGAAAAAAAGAAAAGTTGTAACAAGTAAAAAAGGAATAAAGGAAATAATATTGTTTTTCATAAATATACAACGTATTTAAAATAATATAAAAAATAAAATATATTTTTAGAAGAAGAATAAATTTTATGTTTGAATTTGTATTTATTTATTGAGAACTAAAAAATATATGAAAATAAAAAAATTTTATTTTGCCTTTATTTTGCTTAAGATATGAAAAAATAAAATGTAACTATTAAAAACATAATAAAAGGTAATAATATTATGCAAATATGAAATGTATTTTGTATTAATAGATGGAAATATTAGATTAAATGTAAGTTGTCACAATCAGTGCCAACTCCGGTCTAGAGATTCACAACCTCTGTCATCCACAACATTCTTTGCATGTTAGAATAGTTGCAGAAAATGAAGATGTTAATGGAGAATGCAAAATTTGTAGAGGTAACTTGCCTAATATGTATTCCTATTGTTTAATATGTGATTTTGCTATCGATTTGGTATGTGCAAGAAAAGAAGTTGTGTTAACAATTCAAGATTCAAATACCCACAATCATCATTTATCCCTTGTTCCAGAGATGGTTATGTTTACTTTATTTAGAATAAGTTTAACCTAGATGACTAACAAACCAAAACACATTGAATAATATCGTATAGAATATTTGGTCTATTGATAGAGTCAAAGTTTAAGACCCTATTTGAGACCCGCAAGTGCACGAAAGTCACTTGTAGTAATCAGGGGATATTTGATATCTGTAGATTTTGCATTGTATATACATTCATTTTGATCACTTTTCTTCACATTTCACATCATTTAGAGTTGTGAATATGGATTTAAGTTTTGCGTTTGCACGGTTTCACATTTTAGAATCATATAGTGTCATTCTTGTATATTGCATGTGTTTTGAATCTATTTCATGACCAGGTGTATGTGAGACTTGGAGCATGGAAGAGGAGATTCGAGGCGAGTGATACTAGAGAAAGGCGGTTTCTATGGAGAAGTGCAGCTGGTGGCGGTCACCACTGCCAAGACGGACCTCCATGATCAACATCGACCAACTTGAAGATTCAGTTGTTTAGGTGACGAAGCTAGCACTCACTTGACCGCCGAAACAACCACCATAACTTGCATGAAGACGATCATAGCGATCATGACCGCCAGCACCAACCGCCAGGATGAGCAATGAAGCAGCTTCTAATGGTCATGATTGCTATGTTATGCACCCTCTGTTACTTTTGGGATTTGACCTAGTTTGTCTCAGGTCGACCCATTACGCGTTTTACTTAGTATTTATACTCTCTAAACCCTAATTTAATGTTCCAAGTTGGATTTTTTTGGATCCTCTTTGCCTCTTTTGAAGGTTTTGCAAAGATCGTTGAGAAAGCTCCTCAACTTCAATCACCAGCTAGGCCTCTACGTGGTGTAAGTCGAGTTTATGCACTTTGTGAACATAATTAGACTAGTCAAGGTGAAAACTCAAATACTCTCAAGAACATCAGACAAAATCGTGATGTTGCATAGCTAATTGGAGTCTCGAAGTGGGAAAAATCAATGGTCTACTCGGTGTTTTATTATTGCTCATTCAAAGAATTTCATTTGAACTTCTTGCATTAGTAAATTCAAAATTGGTGTTTTAAATCCTCTCAGTTTGATTACATATTATGATTTCTTATATATAGTTATGATGTGGCTTTTATGTATTCACTGAATTCAAGGACGAATTCTTTTTAAGGGTGGTAGAATTGTATTAGATTTGAATTATATTTTGGCCTTATCCATCTTGAGTCATATTTGTGATTGATTATATTATATTATATATCTATGTGGTATGATTGAGCAATTAGGCATACATATATATATATATATATATATATATTGATATGAGAAAATAGCCTTATTTGTGATGAGAATTAATATTTTAAAAATGAAAATAGTGTAGGTGTGCTAGTACGTGAACATTGTTTCCTGCGGAATTAGACCGTACTGGCACATAGGTTTTATCTTCTTAGTTTTGCTTATTGGGCGATAGTCAATCGCTCACGTTGTCTAATTTTCGCATGTTCTAATTTAAAGTTGGAGAATCAACTTTGTTCGTGATTTTGAGATTTGGGTTTAGAGCGAAACATCAAGGTTTTATAATTGTTTATTTTATTTTATTTATATTTTTATTTTGAACATGTATTTTTTGTATTAAAATATTAATTTAATGGAATTTAATTATTTAATTATTTTAGAATTTTTGGGGTGTTACAAACTAGTATTTTACATGTACCCAAATTGCAATTACTCATGGTCCATAATATGTTAGCAAACTTTTGTTCTTATTTAGTGTCTAAAATTTTAACAAACTTATATAGTTATTATGATATTCTTGTAAAATTCATGCTTTTTTATAGGTACTAGATGAATACCCATATATAGTGCAGGTTTATTCATACTATTGTTAAATTTATGAATTCAGAAACAGTAACTTTTTTCCTTCAAATGCTTGGATATTCAAACTGTTAACTTTATGGATTCAAATTGTTAACTTCATGGATTCAAATTTGTATGACCATGAACATTATTTAAAAGGGTCAAATATTGTGTTTTATTCACTTGCCAAATAGAAGACCAAAAAAAAAAAAAAAAAAAAAACAAAAGAAAAAAGTCACAATGAGAAAGTTTCATAAATAAATGATTGTAGAGCTTAATTGAACCCTAGATGAGAAGATATGAGTTATGAGAAAGGGAAGATTATACAAAACCAACAATCAATGGAACAATTTCAAAATTCAATGGAACCGTTTGGAACATAGCTAAAATACATCACTCATTAAACATGACTTTTTAACTTCGTCACTATATAGCTAAAATATATAGCTACATCACTCATTAAACATGACTTTTTAACTTCGTCACTACATCACTCATTAAACATGACTTTTTAACTCCGTTTGGAACATAGCTAAAATACATCACTCATTTATTTTCATTCTTATATTCTACTTGGTGAGTCAGTAAACAAACAATATTCAAATTGCCGTACGAGGGACACTATCTTTTTTAACTTCTTTCAAGGTGTCACATATATCTTTCTATAATAGATAAGATGGTTAGAAATATAAAATAACATTTCTCTAAAAAAAAAATGATTTTAGTGGTATTTTTTTGAAAATGATATATATATATATATAATTAACATATTAAATCACTCTAAATTGGTATCACCGTCTCCATGTAGTGATGGAGGGAAAAAACAAAACGTACCCAAGCCTATCTAATCTTTCTCTCAGTTATCGGTGAAGGTCGGTGTAATCAGAGATCTAATTAAAAAGAGATGAATGATTGTTGTGAAGTTGTAATAAATAAGGGAGGATTACTAGAATAACCTAGAATAAAAGATTAATAATTAGAATAATCCATAATTTATTTTAATTGCTAGAGTTTTTTCGATTTTTTAAACCTCAAAAGTACCACTAAAAAGTTTTGTAAAGAAAAACGGAATTACAATAATGTTATTAATATTTAATTTCAGCATGGCAAAAAGTTGTTGATATTTATAAAAATACCACTCCGTCTTATGTTATCGTACACTTATTTTCTTACAAACTTATTTTCTACTACTGCAGATTTATTAAACAAACTTAGTTATCACAGATTTTTAACGTTATGTCAGACTTATTTTCACTTACAGACTTATTTTCCATTACTACAGACTTATTTTCTATTATTGTAGATTTATTAAATAAACTCAGTTATCGCAGATTATTCAACGTTTTGGCAAACTTATTTTCACTTACAGACTTATTTTCCATTAGTGCAGATTTATTAGAGTAACTTACATATCGCAGATTTTTTAATGTTTTAGCAGACTTATTTTCACTTACAGACTTATTTTCTATTACTGCAGATTTATTAGACTAACTTAGTTATCGCAGATTTTCTTAACGTTGTGGAAAACTTATTTTCACTTACAGACTTTTTTCTATTACCGCAGATTTATTAGATTCTTAGTTATTGCAGATTTTTTAACGTTATGACATACTTATTTCACTTGCAGGCTTATTTTCATTACTGCAGATTTATTAAACTAACTTAGTTATCAAAAATTTGTTAATGTTATGGCAGACTTATTTTCACTTGCATACTTATTTTCACTTATAGACTTATTTTCCATTACTACAGATTTATTAGATTAACTCTTATTTATCATAGGTTTTTCTAAAGTCATGGCAGACTTATTTTTTTGTTACAGATTTGTTTCTTATTACTGCACATTTGTCTTACTGACTCAGTCATCGCTGGTTTTCCTAACGTAGTGACAAACTTATTTTCTATCTTAGTGGCAGATTTATTTTCTATGTTGTCGCAGACTTGTTTACCTATTAGTTGCAGATTTATTTTTCTTTTGGCTACCGACTTATTTTACCTATGGTTGCAGATTTACTTTAATCATTACTGCATATTTATTTTAATCATCGTCATTGTGTGTTTGATAAAGGGTTTCTCCTTCATTGTAACAAGAGAAATCGAAATTGAAAATAGAGGTCCTATTAGAGTCTTTAACAGGTTTACACACATTTGGGAACTTTTGGACGTTTTGGAGCATTGTTGCTGAGAAGCTGAAGTTGGTGCCAAACCAGACCATTGATGTCGACACGAGCCATATGCTGAAGCTACACGCGAAAATTAACAAGTTTTGAAGATCTGCAACTTTGCCCATAAGTTTTAATTAATTACAAAAGAAGCCAAATCGTGTTTTAGACTATTAAGGAGGGTTTTTAGGTTTAGAGAGGGAGAGTTCATCTTTGCAAGAGATTTTTGAAGAGATTGAGAACTTGGGGCTGATTTTATTCTGTACACTTGAGAGAAGATTTCGAACCCCTTTTCTATTTCTCTTTACATGTAATAATCTATTCAATTCATGTCTTTGATTTCAATGAATATGTTTGAGTAGATCTCTTGTTAGGTTCAGGGATTCTCAGTAGGGTTTTCATGGAATTGTAGATTGATTGATTGGTTAGGATTCATAACTTGATAGTTCTTCACTTAGGTTGTTTTTAAAGCTAATTCTGGCCTGATCACCTATAATCTAGATCTTAGGTTGTTAAATTGACACGACAGTGTGGTTTGAAAATCTGACAGAACATAGAGTGAGGAAATTAGATAATTGCAAAGGAGTTTGGATTAAATAATTTGTGAACAAACCAAAATTGAACTTAATGCTTGTTTAAAATCTTAAGTCTCGCAAAGGAATTTGGTTTCTTGGATTTTAGTCATAGAGAATTGTCGCAGCGGAAGTATGTTAATTTTATACTTGTGATTTGAGTTCTCGAACCGGTAGTTAATTTGATCCTAACTTGTAAATTGGTCTGCATTACTTGAATTTCTGAGAAATTCGCTGAGCTTGACAATTTTCGCATTTGAATACAACAAATCCTATTTACTGTTTTACATTGTTTTAATTTATCTCTTATTTAACTTAGCTTAATTTGAAACGAAAATATCTATTGTGAAAAAATTCAGAGTCTTTGTGGATTCGACCTCTTTATACTACGATTGCATTTCTGTGCACTTGCGGTGTAGCTCTAAGGATTTAAAACTCGAGCATATCACACTTCGAAAGGGAGTATCAATGTCATCATTAGAGGCTCAAAATTATGCCAGGATACAATCCGAGCAATAAAGAGGCACACGCGAGCTGCAGTGATGCAAGTGAGTAGAGAACCCCGAACCGTTGAGCAGAATACCGCTATAACTTTTGAGGAGCTCAATACCCAACATCTGGCGAAGCGTCACGGTGACAAATTTTGAAGTTTCCAAAGTCTTAATCGATACCGAGAGTTTGGTGGACTTAATTTTCTTAAGCACATTTGAAAGAATGGGGATAAGCAAGACAGATATAATCGGAGCACCAACTCCTCTAATCGCATTCACGAGTGATACCGGTACTCACCGCGTGAGTTCCAAAGATCATTGAATTCACAGTCTTTGACCGACCTGCCACATACAACATAATATTTGGGATGCCATGGATATATCAAATGAAGGCCATGCCATTGACTTACCACCAATGCGTAAAGTTCCCAATTCCCAATGGGATAGGAACGATAAAAGGAGAACAAGAAGTCTTACGGTCATGTTACCTCACGAATTACAGGCTGAAGATCCAATAGCAGTTAACAAGCCCTGGAGTATCAAAGAGTCTAGCATTTCCAAGCGTATTACAGCCTTCAGAAATAGCAGTTGAAAGAACACAAGGTAAAAATCGGTTCAGGGCTGAGTATAGAGTTGCAAGATGAACTCATTAGCTTTTTGTCAAGAAACAAAAATTCATTCGCTTGGACAATGGAGGATATACCAGGAATCGACCCCAAAATAATTTCTCATGTTTTGCACGTCGATCAAAGCTTCAATCCAATAAAGTAGAAGCAAAGGAAGCTCGGCCTGGATCGAGCTAAGGCAGTAAACGATGAAGTATAAAGACTTCTAAAAGTCAGTTTGATTCGCAAAGTTAAATATCCAGATTGGCTCGCCAACCCCATGATGATAAAAAAGAAAAATGGAAAGTGGAGGGTCTACGTCGATTTCACTGACATTAACAAAGCTTGCCCGAAAGATAGTTTTCCATTATCTCACATTGATCAGTTGGTAGAATCAACTGCCGGGCATGAGTTACTAAGTTTTATGGATGCATTCTCCGATTACAATCAAATTAAGATGCATCTAGATGATCAAGAAAATACTTCATTCATCATGGACATAGGTATATATTGTTATGTAGTAATGCTTTTCGGATTGAAGAATACAGGAGCAACCTACCAGCCCCTCGTTATGAAAATGTTCAACAAACACCTCAGATAAACGATGGAAGTTTATATTGACGACATGCTACTTAAATCTATAAAAAAGGCCGAACATATTTAGCATCTCGAACAATTTTTCAAAATATTGAATGAGCTCGGAATAAAGTTGAATCCAGCGAAATGCACCTTTGGAGTTCCATCCGGCGAGTTCCTTGGATATGTAGTGACTAAGCGAGGAATCGAGGCAAATCCAAATCAAATCAACGCATTTCTAACAATGTCATCACCTCAGAATTACAAGGAAGTACAATGGTTAACTGGATGGATTGCAGCATTGAACAGGCTCATATCCCGCTCAACAGATAAATGCCTCCCCTTCTACCAACTGTTGAAAGGAAACAAGCAGTTCAAATGAAATGAAGACTGCAAGAAGGCCTTTAAGCAAGTCAAAATTTACTTGATAACTCCACTGATCCTATCCAAACTTGAGACAGATGAAAAATTGTATTTATACATTTCTGTTTTGTACCTTGTTGTGAGCGAAGTAATCGTTCAATAAGATCGAGGAGAGTATAAGCCAATTTACTACATAAGCAAAAGTTTAACCGGTCCAGAAACCCGATACACAATGATGGAGAAATATGCACTGGCGGTAGTGACATCGGCTCGGAAGTTGAGACCCTATTTCCAATCTCATCCGCTATAAGTACTCAAGACGCAGTCACTCCGAACTATCCTGCACGGACCAAGTCAGTCATCTAAGAAGAGATGTGCTGTGGGTATACGGCTCGATACACCTACATCCAAAATCATCGAGCAATTGTTTAGGTTGCTATTACCAGCATCAAACAATGAGGCCGAGTATGAGGCGTTAATCCCCGGACTACGCCTAACTGGTGGGATAGGAGCTAAAGAACTTATTACGGACTGTGATTCCCAGCTCGTCGTTAATCAGTTTAATGGTGACTATGAAGCTAAAGATTCACGGATGGAAGCATACCTTGCAGTTGTTAAGGTTTTCTAAAAAATTCAAAAAGTGAACTAGTAAGAATTCCTCGAGGAGAAAATAGTTCGGCAGATGCACTAGCGGCAATGGCATCCACCTCAGACCCCAACTTGGAAAGAGTAATTTTGGTGGATTTCATCTCCGAACAAACTATACCTTTTCCTAACAAAGCAATGGCAATAACGAGGTCACAAAAACAATCACTTGGTCAAGGAAAAGTTCCGGTTAAAAGTTCGTCTAGGAATAGAAGTCAGTCGAAGAAAAGAAAGGGTAAACCAATGGATCCAATTCAAGAACCAAGTTTAGGTATAGTTCCAGAAACTAAAAATCCAACAGACCAGGAACCATCTATCGTAGCTGAGGCCCCAATAATCGAGACCATGCCTGAAGAACTTCAGGCGGAAAATCTCCAGCAAGATTTGCATCCGGAGGTCGAGAGTCGCGAGCTGGAACTCGAACCATACGAAGAAGTAACCAAACCAAGTGAGGCTTTGGAGTTCAGCGCGGATTTTACCCCTAACTTCAGGGGACCTTTTGATGAGAATAATGGAGATATTTCCGCTGATGATTAGGGGGCTGACTGGAGGATTACTATTAAAAAATACATCCAGACTGGTGAGCTGCCAAAAGATAAGTGGCAGGCTCGGCACGGAGTCCTGTATGATCGTTACGAATAACGGGTCCCAATTCATTTCCAAAGACTTCGAAGATTTTATGGAGTCATGGGGAATCAAAATGAATTATTCAAGTCCAAGGTATCCGCAAGGAAATTGACACGCGGAAGCATCGAACAAAGCTATATTGAGCAATTTGAAGAAGAGACTTAATTCCTACAAAGGAGGCTGGTACGGAAAATTCTAACCGGTGTTATGGGGATACCGAACAACACCTCCATGGACAACTAGAGAAATCCCATTCTCCCTAGTTTATGGAATGGAAGCTCTAGTTCCAGCCGAACTAAATGCCCTAGGACTTCTACGAACCATACTCCCCCTTATTGAGTCATGCAACATCGAGATGATGGAGGATGCACTAGATACGATCAATGAAAGATGAGACCAATCCTTATTTGGCTTCAAAATTACCAACAGGCAACAACAAGATGTTATAATTCAAAGATAAAAAATTGACCCTTACAGGTGGGTCATCTCGTCTTACGAAAGGTCTTCGAGAATACCAAAAAAGATGACCTTTTCAAGTAACAGAGATAGTTTGCAATGGCGTATACAGATTGGCAAACCATGAAGGAATCCCAGTGCAGAGACCGTGGAATATCCTCAATTTGCACTCATGTACTATGAACTACGATTTAGCTTGATCGCAACTTGGGTATGTAGGCAGCACCTTAATACGGGCACAACTATTAAAATAAAAAAATTATATATATTATTCAAGATAACTACGGTTCGTAGAAAAGATAGGTTCGAGGGACGAAACAAAAAGGAAATAAGCCCAACTTGATCATACAAATTGGGAAAACGACAAGGGGCGAGGAACTAGCCAAACGTTACAAATCGACAAATTAGTCCCTCTCGCAAAACAGTTCAGCCCCTTGTCCCGCAAGATCAATGATCTACCGCACATATGGAGGGATATAATGCGCAAAGTCTTCAAACCCTAGAACAATCCAATCCGAAGGGTGTGCCTTGAGCACACATATCTCATGAGATACTCGGAGGATTTGTTTTTCCATTTCACGAACCCTCGCCTTGAGCACATCCCTTGCACGATCGAGCTCCTTGTATTTAGCCACAAGCTGAAAGAAACAAAGCCTAAGGGATTTGAAGGAAGCAAAAGCATGGAGCAGAAATGAAGTGACTAGTCCAACGGCTTACCTTTTCCATCAAGTTCACAGCAACTTTCCAGTCACGAGGAGATAATCAATCAATTAATCTACAAGGGATTATCACTGAGGTACCCCAACTAATGGGAAGAAGATTAGAATTAACTACAGTATTGAGAGTAGTGTTAGGATCCTTATGGGAATAAATGACCGTTGCCGGAGCTGGAGAATCTGTTGGAGAACGCTTAACGCAGTGGGACCTCGATTCCATTAGGAAATAAACTTGAAACTATCTGACCTAGTTCTATGTCTTCCATTGCCAAGTCATCATTAAGGATGAATAGAAGCGAGTCCCGGATGATCAATTTGACATTGATTCATTTCCCATTTAAAACCCTGATTGATTGGATGAGTTATGAAGTTAAGAAAATATAAATTTCAAGATGGCAGCATTTGATGATGATTAAGGAAGATTTTGGGGAGGAAGCCGTAATGGATAAAGAAAGAAGGCGAATTTAAAACAGTGAGTCCAAAATATAAGTGGGCTTGAGGCCCATTAAGCAAAAATAAAACAGGTTCCTTACATTTAAGGTTTGGGCTCGGGAACAAACTCTGTCATTGCCATTTTGTCTTCATCAAAATCTTCTTTCCCCTCGAGTTCCGAATCCTTTTTCGGTTTGGCAATCGAACCTGCTCCATGACTCTTGATGAAAGTGTGAAGACATTCAGGGATCGGAGCAACCGAATCCAGACCACGTTTCTCCCAGTCAAGTAGATTTGATTCCAGACGCCAAATTTTGCTTTCCCCCCTCTGAATCCGTCTCTCAAGGGCTTTATGTTTGAGGCCAAGGTGTTGACATTCCGCACACTCAAAGCGGTGCTCGATCGCAAGCTATGTATGGATAAAGGAGAAAGAATGAGGGTCATCGAAGAACGGAAAAATCATGCACATAAGAAACAACTCACTTGTGGACAAAATCTAAAGCCTCTTCCTCATCTTTCCCATGAAGAGTGCGGATGAAATCGGGTTGGAGCACACTATGGTGTTCAAATCCATCTCTGGAGGGAGATGGATGACTCGAGGGAGAATCAGGGGATGACCTGGGTCTCGGGGAACGACTTGAGGATGCCATGAGGAGGACGAGGGTTTTTCGTTGATGAGGATGAAGGAAGGTGTTCTCTGGGAAAACGAAAGATTTCTTTGGGAAAAGTTAAAGAGAACCAGTGGATGAAAACCAAAATATTTATAGGAAAAAGTTCATTCAATGCAAGTAATTAAGGGGTACAAAGCGTGTTGATTTCACTTTGCCTCGAAGATTTGACAAAATTTTAGGTATTTTAGCCGAACCCCATCCTTGGATTTTACCGAAGATAACTGGATAGAGTTTTCTTTTAAGAATGGTAAAGGTCCGATTAACCCATTTTCTCTTGAAAACAACTTGTCCAAGAGTTTAAAAGAACAAGTCGGACTTTGCAAACTGATGCAATCCTCCCAAGGATTCGACACTTTCGAGTTGTGGAAATGGATAGATAGATAGATGATGGATCGAATGGTCACACAAGAGTTGCGGAAGGCTCTTGATACACCTCAATGCCTCCTAGGATATGACACACCTAGACGAGACAAGGTTTGATTCCCCGGATATGACACATCTAGACGAATCGGGCTGATTGTTGGATATTACTCACCAAGCAATCGAAAGTTCTAAAAGAACAAAAGAGATTCACTCTAAAAATGTTAAAAAGAAATTTGATTGATTATTTGTGATAGTCTAGGCGTGCTTATATAGCACAAGGAAGAGTAGAAAATATCTAAGCAATATTAATTGCTGAAAATAAAATAAAACTTAAAACAAAACAAAATAAAATAACTCTTGTACTGCTTGTACTTCAGCTCCACGAAATGGATCACTATTTGGGCCTTGTGGACTTGGTAGAAATACCTCCTGGATGCCAAACATAAGTCTGGAAGCTTGCAAACCAATTGGGTCTAGAACTCTTCAAGTTTTGAACCAGATTGACCCATCTTGGCAAATAGAGTGTATCTTTCTCATCCGATGGAATTTCCTTCTTTTCTTGGGCTTGTTGAAACGATGAGAGATTCATTAACATTCTCCAACTGGTCTTGTGTCGATATTGTTCTTGAGTTGGACTGTGGAACACGATCTCTGGCCTGGACTCGTAGTTAGGTATAGGACATATCCACTGACTTGTAAAATCGATATCTTTTGAGTCTGAAATGATTTTGATGATATTTCAATTGGACGTGGTTCTGGAGTGGATCAAGATTCCAGGAAAATTTATTTTGTAGCTTAAATCCTCCTGGTTTGGTCGGAATACTTCATTGAATTCGCGTAGGTCTAAATCGCGTAAGTCAGAGATCATCTGACTTGTAATTTGCATATCTCCTTCATCTGAACTCTGATTGGACCGATTCCACTTCGATATGAACCTCTGATGAGTTGAAATTATAGTCCAAGTGGTTGTTGAAATGGGAAAATTGAGCTTGGACTTCATTTGGTCTGAACAAGGCACGTGGGTTTTCTCAGGTGGTAGGAGAATCGCATCATACTCCTCCTCTTGAAAAAGTTTCGTCCTCGAAACTGTACAATCCTGAGCTAGGAAGTGTTGATATAAGTCTGGTGGCCTCTCCTTGATTAGCATGGGAAAAAGAACTCCAGGGGGTTTACCCTTAACTTGAATGTGACATGTTGTATGAAATAACTTCTCCCATTGCACATTCCTTTCCCTTTGGGCTGGCGTATTCGGAGATCCCTTTCCTACCAACAATCCCCACTTTGCAGCAACGTCTTCACTATTGTTCTCTTGTTCATTGGTTTTAGTTTGCTCACACCATGAGGTTCTTGCAACCAATAAATCTCCCTTGGTAACAACCTCTTCACAATTTTCGTCCAATGATGGAATATAAGTAGATTCAATTTCCCCTTCAGTTTGGTGGTGGCATGGTGTCACCGGCTCAGCTCCTTTGAGAATCTCATTGGATAAGATGGCTGGAACTTCTACGTCCTTGGATTTCTTAGATCGACCATTTTCCCCAACATGGAACTGATTCATAATGTCTAAAAATTCTTGACGATCTTCATCCGGATCCTTTCTCCCATGAATTGGTGGTACCTTCAACTTAAGAACGCTGAGATTATTTTCATCACGTCTTGGCCTTCTCCGACTTTGAACTAAAGCACGACTGCCTCGACTATAATTATCCAGTTCCTCTTCATCCCTTTCTTGGCGTGGTTGAACTCTTCTTAGAGGACTCTCTTGTGATCTCCTTTGAACTTTTTCTGGTTTACTCTTTTTCAATAAACCAAAAGACATCTTTTTTTTTCTCTTAATCTCACAAAATATTTCTCTCTAATCTCTCAAAAAATCTTTCTCAACAGTTCGTATAGAACAACACCAGCCAAATCGATGGTAATTCCAACAGTCCACGAAAAAGAAAATGAAGAATTGAGATAGATAGCAAAGAAATTTTGTGTTTTCCCCAGCAAACAAAAGAGATTTGATAGACTAAAATCTGGAAAATGATAGAACAAATGAAGATCAAAGTTTTCGTGTTTTCTCAGCAACAAACGTCTTTTTTTTTTTTGAATGACAACGTAACTGATCGGATAGGGAGTTGATCAGTCCCTTTTAAGTGTTTAGAATTTCTTTTTTTTTTTTTTTTACTGAAGATCGGACTAGATCTTTCGGATAGAAGAAAAGAAAGATAGAAAAGAGTTAAGAACGATGGAAAGGTGAGAAGATGATAGAGAAAAATAGACACAAACTCGAAAATATGCTCTGATACCAAATGATGCAATCCTCCCAAGGATTCGACACTTTCGAGTTGTGGAAATGGATAGATGGATAGATGATGGATCAAATGGTCACACAAGAGTTGCGGAAGGCTCTTGATACACCTCAATGCCTCCTAGGATATGACACACCTAGATGAGATAAGGTTTGATTCTCCGGATATGTCACACCGAGACGAATCGGGCTGATTGTTGGATATTACTCACCAAGCAATCGAAAGTTCTAAAAGAACAAAAGAGATTCACTCTAAAAATGTTGAAAAGAAAGTTGATTGATTATTTGTGATAGTCTAGGCGTGCTTATATAGCACAAGGAAGAGTAGAAAATATCTAAGCAATATTAATTGCTGAAAATAAAATAAAACTTAAAACAAAACAAAATAAAATAACTCTAGTACTTCTTGTACTTCAGCTCCACGAAATGGATCACTATTTGGGCCTTGTGGACTTGGTAGAAATACCTCCTGGATGCCAAACATAAGTCTGGAAGCTTGCAAACCAATTGGGTCTAGAACTCTTCAAGTTTTGAACCAGATTGACCCATCTTGGCAAATAGAGTGTATCTTTCTCATCCGATGGAATTTCCTTCTTTTCTTGGGCTTGTTGAAACGATGAGAGATTCATTAACATTCTCCAACTGGTCTTGTGTCGATATTGTTCTTGAGTTGGACTGTGGAACACGATCTCTATACTGGACTCGTAGTTAGGTATAGGACATATCCACTGACTTGTAAAATCGATATCTTTTGAGTCTGAAATGATTTTGATGAGATTCTAATTGGACGTGGTTCTGGAGTGGATCAAGATTCCAGGAAAATTTATTTTGTAGCTTAAATCCTCCTGGTTTGGTCGGAATACTTCATTGAATTAGCTTAGATCATCTGACTTGTAATTTGCATATCTCCTTCATCTGAACTCTGATTGGACCGATTCCACTTCGATATGAACCTCTGATGAGTTGAAATTATAGTCTAAGTGGTTGTTGAAATGGAAAAATTGAGCTTGGACTTCATTTGGTCTGAACAAGGCACGTGGGTTTTTCTCGGGTGGTAGGAGAATCGCATCACAAACCCGACATACTTGGTCGATTGCATACAAACGCTCAAATAGACTTCAAACTACCAAAGTTACTAAGTCTTGAAAGTCCCCTTGGGCAAAAACAGGCCTAATCCAAATAAAAGAACCCCTTCGGGCAGCACAATAAGTCTATGTTTTAAAAAAAAAGAAAACAACTTGGGACAGTCCCCAAAAAAGTGGAACATCCATGATCCGTTGGCAGTTTCAATACCTCTTGGAGGGTCAGTTCTCGAGGAGTCTCCTGCCACAGCTTCAATAGCGTCAACAATTTCATTTTGATCCAACAAAACTCCCGACAAAGTGACCCCCGGAGCGACGGGAGAGGAGGCAGCTGTACCCTGAGTAAAATAATCCCCGATCATAATCTTAATGAAACCCAATGCTTAAGCCTAGCCAGGTGATGATCATAATAGAAAATTCTGAGCCAAATTGGTTGAACTTTACCTTAGGCAGAGGTGGGTTCTTGGAGGTCACGGCGCCTGGCTGATCGACATTCTCAAGGAGCTTGGAGTTGAGTTCGAGAAGGGGAGGAGAGTCCGCAAAGACCAAAGCGAACTGTTGAAAATACGCAGAACGGTTGAAAGAGCCTTCAGCTCAGGCTCAAGCTCGGCGAGCGAACTCTCCACCACAATTCTTTCCTTCCCCAAGTTAGTCTCATCTTTCTCAAGCTGATTGATGAGGGTTAGGTTTCTTTTCAGCTCATTTACGTCAGACTGGAGATGTGATCTAGTCTCCAAAAAACTGATGTACTCAGTCGCTTGTCCAAGAAGAGTCTTAGCGCACCCCTTGACCTCTTTCCTCGCCAAGCTGGTTTTTGACTTCAAGTTGAGATCCTAGAGTTTCAAAAGAACACTATGTTTCAAAGACAGTTCTTCATACTTCTCCTCAGTAGAAGTCATCTTCTATCTAAGGGATGAGGTCGTAGCCTGCAATGCATTCTGTTTGAACAAGAGAGCCGAAAGCTTCTCTTCTTGCATCTTGATTGTTAACCGTGCCTCGTTATGCTCCCTCTCTAACCTCACTGCATGGTCAACCTTTGCCGCCTCTTTTTCCAAAGCTTTTCTCTGTCCGTCATTCTTCGATTCAAGATCGATAATTATCTTCTTGGCCGCCTCAAGATCCTCCTCGGAGACCATTTTGGCAAGAATAGACTTGTAGACTTTAACCATGTCGTTATGACCAGCAGCAAGCTAGGAAAAACAACAGCAAGGGAGTAAGCATGAGGAGGTACAGATGGGTAGGATTTATCTAAAGGAGAATTAAAACCCTGAGCTATCTGGTTAGTTTGGCGAACATATTGTTCGCGGGAAACCGGGTTCCAGCGATCAAAAGAAGGGACTTTCGTGCTAGACCGAGATACGAACTGTTTGAAGAAGTTCGTGACCGCCTCTTTCTCTGAAAAGTGTTTATAGATGTATTAGAGCGGAAGATTCGGATAATAGTTAAAATAAAAACAAAGGCGGAAATAAAGATTACCATGGGCATAACTGTCAGCAAGCAGAATTGGGTCCAAAATAGACTGCGGTAGCAAGGAGCTCCTAGGGTGAGGCGAATCAGACTTACCGTAATGCTCCGAACCACTTCTGGAGTCCCTGCGAGTTGCGGCAGTCTGGGGGGGGGGGGGGGGTAGGAGGAGGCATCCCCGAGGAGTCTTTCCCTTTGTCACTCGTTCAGGAGTTTGACTTATCATCTCGAGGGGTTAAGTTAGCCACCGGGTCCTTCCTTTTGTGCGCTAGTTAGACGATATACTCATCTTCTTCTTCATCTTCATCATGGACAACCACGGTTGGACGAGCTGAGCAGGAGCTCAATCCCGAACCAGACCGAGGCTTCGAGGAATGAGCACAAAGGTGTGCGATGAGGCTGGTCTTACGAGTAACCCCCTCATATAGCAGCAATATTTTCTCGATGATTCCTACCAATCTCATCGATCTGCTCCTTCAGCTTTTTCTCAATAGTCCGTTGAGTGTTTTCTGTGGCCTTCTTATCGCGGAAATTCATACTAGTGGTGTTAATCGGGTCTGGTGAGGCCTGAAGAGCATGAAGTCTTCCACCCCTCATGAGTTCTCCTGCTTTATGGATCCGGTCAAGGGTAAAGGAATTCCAAACAAGATCTCCTTCAGTAACCAGTCTATAGAAATCCAGGAAGCCTTTCCAGGGAGCAGGCCGAGTCTAGGCGGCTGAAAAAAAAGAAGGGAAAAACATGAACAAGAGAAGTCACGATGAAATATGGATGATTATCAAACAAAGAATCCTAGATTCTACCGATAGAATTTTCCCAATCATGTTGCAACATGTCGGCCAAACCATTGATGAAAGTGGAGTTAATTTGGACAAAGAACTAATGCTTCTACCAGTTGTCATCCTTCTCCGGCAGCCCGGTTATTAAGTTCATGTCGCTGGCAGGATAAAGGGTAAGTACCCCGAACCATTCTTCAAACTGCGAACACTGAAGAGCTGGAGACAGTCACTGCTGCCTAGCAAAAATCCGATCTCCACGGCAGTCGTAAGCGTACACAGCATGGTGCAAAGCATGTTCGGAGCCATTTGCGGGACATGCATTTTGAGATGGTAAAGGTAAAGAAGAAGGACATCTGCAATTTGGAAAAACAAACCGCTACCCGTGAAGAAAATTTTGTAGACACAGAAATAGCCAGGACGGACTGTTTTTCGAGACTCGTTTGGTACCGGCAGGACAAATTTGATTTCCGATGGAATGCGGCAGACCTCCATGATATTCCTGAGGGATTTAGGCGTCAACAGCATTCTATAAAAGGGACCAAATTTGTCCCGGGGTTGAGTACAGGTGACTAGTGCCGAAGTCCAGGAAGTTCTAGTAGCCGGCGGTGCTTTTGAGCTTCCCTTCCCAGCACTTTCGGCTGAGGATCTTGACGAAGGAGACGCCATAATTGCAAAAACGAGGAGTAACAAGTGGATAGCGAAAGAAGAAATAAAAGGAAAACAGAGAGTAACAAGTAGATAGCGAAAGAAGAAATAAAAGGAAAACAGAGATGAAGTATGTAATCGGTGAAGGATTAACAGGGGAAAATAGGTGAACAAAAACGCAGAAAGCACAGAGAAAGGAAAATTAAAAAAGGGGGGGGCGAAAATTTACCTATAAACCGAAGGAGGAAACCATCTCGAAACTAGTGGGGGAGTGGAAGAGTTTTCCCACCCCTTAAATTAAAATTTCCGAAAAATAAATATCAGCACGTGTCAAGGCAATCAGATCAGCCGAAGTCCAAAATTCAAGGGATATGATGACAAGACATAAACCGAATTAAGGAATAAGAATTAAATGGATACGTCCACAGTAATTACTTAAGTCCCCCGAGCTGGGCAAGAGCTCGCAGGACTTGGAGGGCAATTGTTGGTACTGGATCCTGAACCGAAGATCCATCATCTGGAAAGTACAGACACGTGTCCGCCACATCACCATAGTTAAAGAGAAACAGTTCGGGCCGAAGGGGTCATGTCTGACGAACCGCCAAGGAGTCCAGCGGAACAAGGTGGGAGTTCGCAAAAAAGCGAGCACCAGGCGAACTAAAGAAATGAAAGTCCAAAGAAAGCTCAACTTGGTTCAAAATCAAGACATTATGACAATTAAGGCATGATCAAAACCGACGCATTAAAAGAAAATCATAGAGTTAATTAGGAGGATTTAACTCCTTATTTTTTATAAATATAGACCTCTAATACCATGTAAAGGGGCTTTTTTCAACCATTGGAAAAGAATAATATACACTTTTTACCAATTTTACTGAGATAATTTCCTTTGCAATTTCTTTTATAATCTTGTTACGAATACGTTCTATATTTCTATTGAGTGTCGGATCCAGTATTCACAGCGAGGATGGTCGCGAGAGAAGAAAAAAAAAAGAGAAGAGGCGGAAAATAAAAAAGTTAATTTTGGAATATATTTTTCAAAATTAAATTAAAACGGCAATTTTGTTAATATAAAATAAAATCAGGTTAAATGGTCTTTTAACTATCTTTTTAGTTATACCTTTCTAGAGAGTCATTCTAATTGTTTCACATAAAATAAAATAAAATATACATTTAAGAAACTAAATGGAGAAAGGGAAGGGGACGAGTCAACAAAGGATGGCAATTAAGAGATTTGGTCAAAATTATACTATAAGATTTTTTTTTTCATTTTTAAAATTAGAAAGATATGGGTCAATCATTTGTGCATCAAAAACAAATCGAAACACCAACACAACCCTATTAGAATAATAATGATGATCATAGAATCTAATCACGTTCTCCACAAATACGTCTTGCCAATTGAACGCCTTTGTGCATTAGATAACCATTTTGGTGTGAATGGCACAAAGATTTGTGTCTTCGAACAAACCCACCAAATATTCCTCAGCAGCTTCTTGAAGAGCTAACACTACGTGGTTTTGAAAAATCAGATCCGTCTGCAATTTTAATTTATGAAATTAGAGTCAAAGATCATACACTTATTTATCAATTTTAAGAATTATGAATACATTATTTAGGATTCGAAGGATAAATTAAAGACAAAAATGCCTTAAAACCTTGGGCGATTTCACGAACAAGAGGTTGAAATGAAAGTTTACGAATCAACAACCTAATACTCTTCTTATATGTACGAATCTCACTTTTTTTATCAACAACATCAATTTCAAAAGAGTTGAAAACGAAATATTTCAAAAAACGATTATGAGTTAAAAAGCGAGAAATTGTGAAGTTACCAAAAAGCGACGATACTGAAACGGTAACGGCGAGGCTTCTTGATTGTTCTGGTAGTCAGCACAGATTTCCTTGCCGCCTATGTTACTAATTACACAATCAATATTTAATTCACACTCAAATATGAAACCCTAGATTCTCAATTTCCGCTACAAAATCAGAAGCTAATAAACAAACCTTGGTGGTGGCTCCTTCCTTGGAGGATTTTCACCGGTTGAATTCTGTAACGTCCCAAAAATTTCTAAAACAACATTTAAAAATAGAAAGTAAAATCCATACCAAAAAAATATTTTAATATAAAACTGCGAGTTCAAAATAAATAAAAAAATAAATAAAACATATACAAGACCTTGATGTCTCGCTATAAACCCAAATCCCAAATTCACGAACAAACTTGATTCTCCAACTGCAAATTAGAACTTGTGGAAATTAGACGACGTGAGCGAATGATTATCGCACAGTGAGTAAAACTAAGATGATAAAACCTATATACCAGCACAGCCTAATTCTGCAGCAAACAATGTTCACGGACTGGCACACCTACACTATTTTGATTTTCAAACAAATTAATTTTTATCAACATAATTCATTCAACTCATAAAGCTGCAATGCTCATTTGGTATAAGCCTAATTACTCATATTGAGAATAGCATACACTAAACCCAATCACTCATCACATATAGATAAATAAGCCTATTTGCCAGATTTATAAGCATATTTGCTCAGATTTATAAGCCTATTTGCTCAGATTACAGAAGCCTATTTGCTCATACGAATAAACTTATTTGCTCAGATTACAGAAGCCTATTTGCTCATACGAATAAACTTATTTGCTCAGATCAATATATAAACCCAGTTGCTCGATCATACCATATAGATATATAAGCCTATTTGCTCGGTAGTTATACAAGCCTAATTGCTCCATGTATATTTATACCACGACTCAACAAAAAAATTCATCCAAAACATATGAGTCAGATCAAAGTGTAACAAAACCTAAATTAAAACATCATTATCATTAGATATAATACAGTATGAATTTAGAATATAATCTAACGCAAACTAGACAGACCACCAATTCTGATTATGTTCATCATAGGCATCATCATTGAATTTAATATCCAAAACTCAAGTCAAATAAAAACTGAACACAAAATAAAACTACGATTACTTAACAAACATAGAAATGAACGTGTCAATGATAGAAGCTAAAACAACTCCACAGCTTTGTTAATTATTTAGTGCAAGACAAGACAAGCAAAGATATTAGGGTTTTTGTTGCTTAAAGATATTAGGGTTAAGAATAGAAAACAAAAAATATCGTGAGGTGAATTGAAAATCACCATGAAAAAGGTTAGGAGAAAAGTGACGATCGGTAACACTTCAAAATGTCTTACGAATCCAAAAAACGAGCCGAAAGCGACCCATTTTATAAGATTCCTCTGGATCTAATAATAAAGATTCTCCTAATATTGGCTGCCATATCCATAGCGAAGCTCATCTTCGTTTCTAAATTATGGTCGTCGACAATCTGTGGAAAAGATTTTACCGAGTTGTACCTGACTCGATCTTTGACTCAGTTGCGTCTTCTTTTCACAATCGGTCATGGTGCCATGTGGAATGAACTCTTTCATTTTTCCTCAGAGGAGGATCCATCTTCTGATCGTCATAGGGTCAATTTTTATACTTCAAAAGCTGATGATTTTTATGATTTTTCTCCACCTATCTGCGGCTTGATCTATTGTCTAAACAATAGAGGGATCCTTAGAATTCATAGTACTAGACTGATGATTGGAAATCCTACTACTGCTCAATTTATAACTTTACCCAGTGTCAACATAGGTTGTTGTCGTTTCTTTAATTTTGACTGACACTAATCCTCGTGTTGACACTGGGTAAAGTTATAAATTGACTGGTAGTAGGATTTCCAATCATTACCCTGGTACTATGAATTCTTACTATCCCTCTATTGTTTAGACAATAGATCAAGCCGCAGATAGGTGGAGAAAAATCATTAAAATTATCAGCTTTTGAAGTATAACAACTGGCCCTATGATGAGCAGAAGATGGATCCTCCTCTGAGGAGAAATGAAAGAATTCATTTCACATGGCACCATGACCGATTGTGAAAAGAATACGCGGCCGAGTCGAAGATCGAGTCAGGTACAACTCGGTAAAATCTTTTCCCCAGATTATCGATGACCATAATTTAGAAACGAGGATGAGCTTCACTATGGATTTGGCAGGCAATATTAGGAGAATCTTTATTATCATATCCAGAGGAAACTTATAAAACGGGTCGCTTTTGGCTCATTTTTTGGATCTCATAAGACATTTTAAAGTATTACCGATCGTCATTTTTCTCCTAATCCTTTTCATGGTGATTTTTAATTCCGCTCACGATATTGGTTGTTTTCTTCTCTTAACTCTGATATCTTTAAGCAACAAAAGCCCAATATCTTTGCTTCCTCTCAGAGATGAAGTTTTGGAAGAAGCCTGGTTGACTTTTATGACAATGCTAAAATGCGGTGGGGAAAAAAATAATACTACCCAGGAATAAAAAGGTCTACTCTTAATATTAGAGGGTTTCCACAGACCCTTTATTTTTTTACCTTTTTGTTTTCTTTCTCATTGTTTATATAATATTTATTCAAGTTTATAGTTACTCTAATGACTAAGAACCATTTTAATTTCGAATTATTTTATAAATAAAATATCATTTAGACTTCCATTATAAGAAGAAAAAAATAAAGAGTCGGTGGAATTATGTTCAATTTATGCAGAATTATGTGTGATGAGAATTAATTTGTTTGAAAATAAAAATAGTGTAGGTGTGCCAGTACATGAACTGATTTACTCACTGGGTGATTGTCATTCGCTCACGTCGTCTAATTTTCACAGGTTCGAATTTGCAGTTGGAGAATCAATTTTGTTCGTAATTTTGGGATTTGGTTTAGAGAGAGACATAAAGGTCTTATATATGTTTTATTTATTTCTTTATTTATTTTGAACTTGCAGTTTTGTATTAAAATATTTATTTTGGTATGGATTTTACTTACTATTTTTAAATGTTGTTTTGAAAATTTTTGGGACATTACAATTTGGTATCAGAACCGAACCCAGATGAGTGTGGAGACATGTAAACTCACACCATCGTGGGTAACGGTCTTGGTGCGCAACGATGTTGCACTCTGTAAGAGGGGGTGGTTGTAACATCCTGATTTCTGGTATATGGTGGTGCATGAAGAGCGTTTAAGAGATTTGATTTGGCTACTTATATCATCAAAATACACTAATCTTTTCCGTCACTTGTCCAGAGAGAATTCCAAAGTTAAGCGTGCTTGGGATGGAGTAGTACTAGGATGGGAGACCTATTGAGAAGTCATTTCCGATATAGTGTGAGTGAGGCCAAAACATAGGAAAATATGATATGATGATTTGTAGGGCCAGTAACAAGTCTTACAAGTCTACCAAAATAATGCACTGGCCACCGAACAAGGGTGAGGCCCACATGCCGAGAGAGGGAGTGAGGATCCACAGACAGGATCGGTCATGGGGTTACAAATTCCTGGTATTGCTTCGACAAACCTTAGCTTCAGGAAATTTGAGGTAGAAATGAATAGATTGAATCAGAGAGAGGAATCACAAAAGCTTGAATTTTATGTTGTTTAACTTTGACAAAAGTAAAAAAAAAAAATTAATGAATTTATAGTGAAGAGTTTGTATTAAGTCGGTTAATTTTGAGAGATTAGATGAGGAGGAGACAAAAGCGTGCGATTAATTGATGTGATGGAAGAAAATATTAAGCACTCTTGGTGATCCTTGTTTCTCATTCCTATTGGTCCATTTCTTGTGAAACCTTTTTTCCAACTTTCATAATATATTAATTAATAATTATTATTTGAACCAATAGGTATGGGAAACAATTCTAAACCGTCGAACATATATTAATACATTTTCAACTTTCAAAATATAATAATTATAGTAGTTGAGTAGGATGAAGAGAGAAGAATACACAAGGTTTGGAAGTTGAAAAATAAAGTTAACCCTATAATTAATATATTTTGAAAGTTGAAACTATATTAATGTGTGTGCGACGGTTCAGATGTGTTTTCCATTCCTATTGGTTCAAATAATACTTAATATTTTTTGTAAGTTGAAAAAAGTTCAACGAGGAATTAAAAAAAATAGAGATTTCTAGGAATGCTTAATATTTTCTCCCAGCACATCTGAACCGCCAAACATGTATTAAGCACATGGTTTTGACGACTCCTCGTCCAATCTCCAAAAACTAATTGACTTAACAAAAACCCTTCAATATAAAATCATTAATCTTTTTTTTATAACCTTTTTCAAAGTTAAACAACACAACATTTCCGCTTTTGCGACTCCTCTCTCTGATTCAATCTCTTCGTTTCTACGCTCAAATTTTTTGAAGTTATGGCTCATATGAAGCAAACCACGAGGAAATCAACTGGTGGAAAAGCTCCGAGGAAGGAGCTCGCCATCAAGATTTGTTTCTTAGCTTTTGATTTTGTACCAGAAATTAAGGATATAGGGTTTCAGAATTGGGTGTCTGGAATTTTGAATTTTATATGGTTGATTAATTGTGTAATTCGTAACATATGCAGTTAGGAAACCTGTGCCGACTACCGAAACAGTCAAGAAGTCTCAGTGTTACCATCTCAGTACTGTCGCTCTTTGGTAATTTTACGATTTCTCCCTTTTTAATACATAATCGTTGTTTAAATATCATGTCTTATATTTTTTTTTATCAATGGTGTTGTTGATGAAACAATGAGATTTTTTAAATACAAGAAGAGCACTAGGTTGTTGATTCCTAAATTTCCATTTCAACTTCTTGTTTGTCAATTCGCCCAAGATTTGAAGGTAATTTTGTCTTCAATTTATCCTCGAACCCAAAATAATGTATTCATGATTCTTAAAATTGATAAACAAGTGTATGATCTTTGACTCTAATTTTATAAATTGAAATTGTAGAAGGATCTGAGATTCCCGAACAACACAGTGTTAGCTCTTCATGAACCTGTTGAGGCATATATAGTTGGTGGGTTTGTTCGAAGACACAAATCTTTGTGTCAGTCACACTAAAAGGGTTATTATAATGCCAAAGGACATTCAATTGGCAAGACGTATTCTTGAATAACGTGTTTAGGTTCAATGATCATCATCATTATTCTAATAGGGTTGTGTTAGTTTTTCGATTTGTTTGTGATGCACAAATGATTGACCTGTGTCTCTAATTTTGAAAAACAAAAATTTATAATATATTTTATGAACAAATTTCTTAATTTTTATCCTTCGTTGACTCCTCCCCTTCCCTTTCTGCATTTAGGGTCATAAATGTGTATTTTGTTAATATAAAAGAAAACTTCAAGCTAAAGTCTCCATCTGAACTGAAATAATTCATGTGGCAAGCCATTTATGACTATTTACATCTTAATCACAAGTTTAATGCATGGAGAAGTTTGGGGAAAGGTCGAGTGGTATGATCTCGTGCTTGGTGGAAATTCTTGCATTATATTGAAATGTCTTGCTGTTAAAATTTGATGTGTGAAATAGGTAATGGTAGTTTGGAGGCCCTTATCTCAACAATAGAGAACATCATCAAACATCAGATAAACGTATTCGTTTTTGAGACGGACTACATGAATCTGATCAACATGGCGTCCATAAATGCTGAGTGCCCATGATCTTCAATGATATTGCAATTTTCATCATCGCTAAATTTTTCTATCTAATTTTTTTAATTTGTTGTGATTTAAATAATTTGGCCGAGTGTTTGGCTAGAAGTGG
Source organism: Cardamine occulta (assembly GCA_028015245.1). Classification (NCBI taxonomy): domain Eukaryota; kingdom Viridiplantae; phylum Streptophyta; class Magnoliopsida; order Brassicales; family Brassicaceae; genus Cardamine; species Cardamine occulta. The sequence continues at coordinate 13,057,850 of CM051369.1, forward strand.
TAAATCAAATATAATTAAGTTATTTTATGTAGAGTACATGTTTTATGATCTGGTTCATCCAATAAATATAATACATCTTCTGCGTGACCAAAAAAAAACAACTCAACCTAGGGAAATCTTTATAAAATCTATATAACAACTGACTTTATTTGAGAACGGTAATCTAGTATCAATAATACAACAAAGATAAAGTGACAAAGTTTTTACATTATATAAGTAGAGTTGTACTCCGAAATCTGAACTTTTTATGCGTGTGATCCCTCAGTTTATATTTAAAATACCTAAATACAAATATAATTGTTGTGAAAAAAATATTAGTGAATAACTGATATTTAAATGCTTTAAGATTTTAATCTAATATAGGATTTGCAGAATGCTCATTGATCGGAAAATTGTAAACGAAATAAAAAAAGTGGAAATCAGAAAAGATAATATTTTTTTAAAAAGTTTCTTTTTCACTTAATACATAAATTTTGTAATTGTGTTATATGATATGTGAAATGAAGAAACGATGCAGAAAATAAGTTATAAAATCAAATCAGTTCCCAATAAAATTTGTTTTAGATTTATCCACCCAATATCACAGTAGAAAATTCAACATAATTATATATAGGTACACATATAAGAGATAATTACGTATCACAATTTTCACAGACCTTGAGTGAACAATATTGTCTTGCATCTAGCCTCGTCTTCTCTCTCTAAACTTATGGTGTACTCGAGAAAAAAGAAGAAATGAGAAGAAGAAGAAGAAGAAGAAGAAGAAGAAGAAGAAGAAGAAGAAGAAGAAGAAGAAGAAGAAGAAGAAGAAGAAGAAGAAGAAGAAGAAGAAGAAGAAGAAGAAGAAGAAGAAGAAGAAGAAGAAACATCATTTTAGTCATGGATTTTAATTAGTTGTGTTTTGCAAATATTTCATCTTACTTGTAGAAATATGCAAAACAAAAAGAGAATGAAATAAGTCAACAGAGAAAAAAGAAATCTTCTTTTGGGAAATAAATACAGAAACAAATTCTCAAGTAAATCAAATACAAAAAAATTGAAATAAAAATAAGTTAGGAAACCTTCCTTTTCTAAAAGGAAATTAAGAATTAGTAAGAAAATTTGATAAGATTTTGTTAGTCAAACCAACCAATAATATATAGTAAAAATATAGAAATATATTAAAAGAAAATAACCTAAAAATTATAATTCTTCAGTTTAATTTTTTTTAATAAAAATTAAAGTATACAGTCACCAAAACAAAAACTAGATATGTTCATAGCATTATAACCCATAAACAACTTTAAAAAAAATAACACATATAGATCATTTAACATAAATATATAAAAAATATAGTTTGTTTCCACACTATACTTACCGCTCTTGCTAAGTTAGGTCGGTAAGAAAAATCATGCTAAATTTTCTTTCTATTTTCTGACACACATAATAACCTACGCGACCCTACTTTGATAGGATAATCAAAAACACCACCAGGTGAGACAACTAATTTTACAATCATCCATGGATAGTCTCTATAGTTACCCAATTTTTCTACATGTTTCATATGTTTTTATTTTTAATAAAAACGGAATTAAACAATATTAGGGAAAATCTACAAAATAAAACATATTATTTTCCCGAAAATACAAAAAATGTTAAAATGAATTAGAGGATATAATTTTTTCAAAAATATACAAATATATTTAAAATATAAGAAAGTAAATCAAATTTAAATTTTAGAAGAATAATAATTTTTTTTGAATTTGAATTAATTTATTGAGAATGAAACAAATATTTGGAAAGAATCTTATAAATATAAAACTTGTTTATTTTTCCTTTAGTTTTCGTAAAATATGAAAACAATGTACATCGTTAAAGACATAATAAAAGGTAATAATATTATAAAAATATGAAACATATTTTTAATTAATAGAAGGAAATATTATATTAAATTTAAGTAGTTCAAAGTAAATCAAAGGCAATAATTTTTATAAATATATAAATGTATTTTTAAATAAGAAAATAGTTTTTTTCAAATTTACTTTTATTTTATTGAACTATTTTCCTTAAAAGAGGCAACAATCACAATAATAAGATGTAAATATTCAAACAAAAACTATAAGAAAATAGTTTTCCCAAAACTATTTTAAGAAATGAATAAGTGGTGGCAGATGATATAACTTCATTTGAGTGGTTAGCAATTATATTTAGGATTTAAATAAATTGGAATTAAACTGTTAATGTCTCTATGAGGTTTAACATAAGAGTGAGTCATAACCATTTTCTGCATAGTGACTTTGCATATAATGTTTAGGGGACTTGTGATAAAAATGAAGTTAAATTCTTAAAATGTTCTTTAACAAAAATTACTGAAATTTATTTTCCTTAAATCTTTTGAAAATATTTTCAGAATTTAGTATTTGGTCCAAGATGATAACTTCAATAATGGACTAGTAGTTAATTTAGAGGTTTAAATAAATTAGGAATCAAATTGTTAATGACATTGATTAAAATCAAGTATATTGAATGCTTTTTGTTTTTGTCAATGTCTTTGTGAAGTTTTTTTTTCCGCAAATATTCTTATTAATCAAAGTAAAAAGACTATATATGTTTGAAACAAGTTACCAATAGGCAATACCAATTGATATATAAAGAGGAATGATCAAAAATATATAGAGCTTGAAATAAAGTTAACCTCGTCTACATATGGACAAACCACCATATTATAAATTAGACATACGTTATCAAGTATCCAGTCTTGCCTCGTCAATGATGAGCTTCTAAGCCATGAAAGTCCTTTAGAAGGAAACAAGTCCACACACACCAGTAGAGGTTATGTTAATGAATCAATCAACTAAATGATCGTCAAAAGAAGAGCAAAGCAAACATTTACATCAAAAAAATTTTCACCCAGAGAAACATATGTTGTACCGACGAAATAATAAATGTAGACAACAAAGACTTATTCGCTGATGAGGATAACCAGATCAAGTGAAAGGGATGGAAGAGTATGCGAGAACAAGTGGTCTTAGTGAATAATCACTCTGTCACTCACCTAATCCGGGACCACCAGAGCTCTGTTGTCCCTCCTTTACCACCATCGAGCTTTCACTTCAACTAACCAGAAACCCAAGCCAACGTTGATAAACCCTTTGCCTTGGAGACCCGGGGACCACTATCACTAACACCAAAAATGAAAAAATACCACAAATCCATTGGAAGCAACTAACGAAAACCAAACAAAAAAAAGAACTACAAAGATATACACCCCTCCCACAACTAATGCATGAAGCCAAACAGTCGATGAGATTAAAACAAAAATCACCAAATTATCTTCGTGAAGTTTAGAGTGACATATACGCATTTCTTGAAAGTGATTACACTAATAATATTTAGGGGACTGAGTTTATGATTAGATTTAAGAATCGAGTTCCCATTAAATATTGAAACTCAAAAACGGTTAAGATTGGACTGAATGATGTAGTCTGATATGTGTGATGATAAAAAAATTAAACTTTTTTGACATTAACCATTATACGTTGATGATATTAACATAGGTATGCCCAAAATCTAACCGTATCCGTTATGTTTTAAAACCTTAATCGGATTGTAACCATATAAATAGTTAAAATCATTAACCATAACCGTAAAAATATATTATTTACAGTTAAAGCAAATTAAACTGTTAATAAACAATAACCGTATCAAAACCATTGGTTAACCGCTAGGACATAACCTTAAAATTATAACCGCAACAGTTTTGAAAATAGAATAAAATATACATATAATAAATTAAATTCAGTACCTTTTTTATTTCATGTTCATAACAAAAATCCATCAATGAACAAAATATATCTAATTAAAAAAGTACGTAGATAAACAGAAATTTAAAAAAAAAAAAAAACACCAACAGAAAAATTAGGTAAAGACCAAACTAAAACACTTGGCAAATAAATCAGCATATCCAAAATAGTTTGTTCAATTTATTTGTTTGGTTGAAACTCTCCAAGCTTTCCTTCATCGTAATATAACTTATTTAAATCTAACTTTTTAGTAGTATATGATTTGATCAGGCAAATTTCCGTCAATAAAAAAACCTTAAATCAGAAAAAAAGAAAACACATTCGAGGTATAATATTGTGTGACTATTAATTAAAATATTCATAGGTTTTCATAATTAAATTAAATTTATTTTAATTCACTCTATAATATTTGAACAAAGTAATCAAATCAATTTCATATTATAAAATTCTAGCATTAAATAATAGTTGACTTATCGTATGCTAGTTCTTTCAATGGAGGTTAAAAAAATAATGAAGACGGAATAATCAAATCGTATTTAACTTTAATAATTATAACAATATTTAACTGTAACCGTTTTACCTGAATATTAAATGATAAAGATTAAAAATAATTATAATCACAGCCAGTGGTTAATTAACTATACCTTGTGTTATCCTTACATTAGCATAAACCACTAAGTTTCACTTTTTTCATTGAATCCAGTTTTTATAAACGTTAAAATCCAGCAACATACATTAAATAAATGCCAAATAATTGATCTTCTTTCCATATTTCAAAGAAATAAGACATTTTAATCCAAGTTCCTCATCATAATTCAATCTTACAACATTGCACGTAACTCGCTTTACAATATTTGTGATGCCGTCAACCAGTTTCCCATATAAACCGTAAATGGTATGTTTTAGCTTCTTCATTCCTTGAAATAGTTCCATCAATTCTGAAACCACAAAATAGTTTCAAATTTACTCACAAGAGTTTTGAGTATTAACTGATCATTTTAGCTAAGTTGTTTATCGTACCAAGAATAAGACGTAACCGAAGATAGCTTATCGAGATTACAGTTCTTGAGTTTATCGACTTCTTAACAAATTCTGGAAAAAGCAAAACCAAAATTTACATTTTAGCTTCATCCTTGTAAAATAATGTAAATAAAAGTCCCGATTCCCCCTTTAAATGATCCAAGATCCAGTTTACCTTGTTCAGAAGTTGGTTTGTAGCCAAGCCCGTATATCGCATATTTGGCATAAGCGAGTAGTCTTACCTGTTGTGAAGTGATTGATCGTATGAGTCCACTGTAATAAGAGTAAAACAAAGTATTTAAGTCTGCAAGGATAGATTCTTTTCTAGATTCAGTTACTTGTAAAATAAAACCCAGGATCAAGGATTGTACATGGTTCGCAGGTTTAGTTATGGCAGATTAAAATTTGTAATAGCATATTTATGTTTCATACTATTACAAATTTATTTCCATTACATTATACCCTTATACTACACAACACAATTAATTCAGACATATATGTAAGAAACCAAATCCTCGAAATACATAGTCGTCACAATACCAAATCTTTGAAATATACAGTCATACAAAATAAACATTCTTACACAAGCAAAAAAGGTTTGTTTACAAATTACATGTTTTACGTCCAATTTTGTATTGTTTCCTTGCTTTTTTCTTCTCCATAGCAACTTCCAAACCATATTAAATTCTAGGGTTTTTTTTTGTCAACTTGGTTACTGTTGAGTCGTAACAGTTTCCTATCGATGTGATAGGTATCCCTTTTCTTTCTCTTTACGATGATAAATAACCTACTTAACTCAGTGGTTAGAGTATTGTTTTCATACGGCAGGTATAACTTTTTAGACACCATGATTAATGGTGTCTAATAAGTTTTTGTAACCAGATTCTTTTTCTATTAGTGTTTTTCTTGATTTTCGATCCGTTTTTTATACATTCTTTTTTATTACACATCAGCTAGTTACAAAATCAAATCGTATTGAAAGACTCAACTCATGTTCGAGCTTGTCTGAGAGCTAGATTTGCCTCAATTGTTTGTCTCTTGCCTTCACCTTTTCTCAATTTAGGTTATGCTATTTCAAGAGTTTGCTGAGGTTCTTTTGGATCAATGTCACTATTCTTCTCTGCATCATTTACTAAAATAGTAATTTCATTATTGCCTATTCTAGCAAAACCGCCCATCCGAGCCATTGTTAACCATTGGTTATTAAGGCGTATTTTCAAAATACCTATATCAACAGCTGTAGCAATTGGCGCATGATTTGGTAATACGCTAATTTGTCCACTATTTGTCGATAAAATGATTTCTTTTACTTCTGAATCCCAAACATTTGGATTCGGAGTCAGTACACAAAGATTTAAAGATTTATTTATTTTAGACAAGGAATGCAAACTTCAGAGACAAACAATGAAGGTGTTTCAGAACTTGAAAAATAAAGATTAGAGGGTGTCAATGGATAAAAAACCTCATTCTTTATAAATGGTTGTTAGTTATTTAGATGTTTTGAATTTATTTAATGATCTCAGATTTCTCATACAATGGTTTTATGTTTGGTATGTCTTATGGATTTTGTTATGTTTTGTTGTTTTGCTATTGATAGATGATGTTGATACATGTTTTCATTTTTATTTTATTTAGTTTAAAATAAAACAATTAACCCACGGTGTACCGCGGGTTCCGTGGGTTCGAACCTAGTATAAATGATATATCATAACTCTATGTCAACCTTTGACCATAGGAAAAAGAGAAATAAATCTTTCAACATTATTAGATATACATTTTTTTTGGTGGATCTCCATGTCTGCATTTGTCCTTGTTGTTCTCTCTTTTCCTCGACCTCATTTCTCAAATACAAATGATGTACTCTCCCAAACTCAAACTCATTAATCGGGTTAATGTATATGAATGGTAACAATGGATTATATGAACATGTTTTAACTGTTATTAATTTTTTGGTCGTGTCATTTTATTTTAAAAAACTTAAATTATTAGATTTCATTCACTTTAATCTTTAAGATGATAATCAAGAAAACAAAAATTTGTTCTTTGGTTGGGTATAAATTGAGAATATCTACTACTTTGGTATGATAGTTGAAAAAAATGTATGCTCTTTAAATTCCGATCATAAAATCATTTTTTGTAGAGGTGGAGAACCTTATAACAATCAAAAACCTTATATTCTATGTGTTATTTACAAAAACGTGAGTTGATTTATCATTGAATCTATGTATGAGTGTTACACAAGAGCATAGATAACCGCATGTGCTAAAATAAAGAAATATGTAGAATTGAGTATCAAACAAGACTTTTGGGTTTATTCATGAACATTACATCGACCTTTATACAAGAGTTCTAACTTGATAAAATGTTAAACTTCCTAAAGACATTTGGAAAATTGCCTATTCTCTAGATACACCATCATAGGCAGTATAGGAAATATGACTTCTTCGTAATACTCTCCCTCACGTTGGAGCATGAAGATCTTGAATGCCCAACTTGGACAAGAGATGATCAAACTGAGCTCTACCAATGGCTTTAGTTAACATGCCATTACTCCCCCAACAATTTGCTCATTTGTACGAACGTGAGTAGTGGTAATAATGCCATCACGAACCGCATTACGTACAGCATGACAATCATTCTCGATATGCTTAGTCCTCTCACGGAATTCTGGATTTGCGGCAATGTGAATGGCTGCTCTGCTATCTCAAAAAATTGTGTTGGTACAGCTTGTTCAATTCCCAATTCTTTCAAGAGTTTCCTTAACTATTTTATCTCACATAGAGCAACTGACATGGAACGGTACTCGACTTCGGCAGATGAGTGAGACACGGTGTCTTGCTTCTTTGTTTTCCAAGAAATGGGCAAACCACCAAGTAACATAACAAAAGCACTCAACAACTTGCGTGTCAAAGGACAAGAAGACAATCTAAATCACAGTATACTAACAAAAAAGAGATACGGAGATGAGCTTAGAAAAATTCCCTGACCTAGAGCACCTTTCAGATATTGAACAACACGTTGGGTAGCCTCCTAGTGATCCTCACGTGGAACCTTCATAAATTGAGATAAAAGATGAACAGAGTAACTTAACTCAGGTCTGGTATGAATGAGATAAACCAAACGACCCACAAGACGTCTATACTTCAATGGATCATCCAGAACAGGACTTTCACTTGAAGAGAGATGGTGATTTTGTTCGAGTGGTGTTGCGACTGAAGTAAACCAAGATGACGTGTTTCAGCAATGATGTCCAATGCGTACTTTCGTTGAAATAAGAAAATACCTTCGGGACCACGACTAACTTCAATGCCCAAAAAATATTTTAGCTTCCCTAAATCCTTCATTGAAAAACAACGACCCAAATATTCCTTGAACTTAGTAAGCATGTGACTATGGTTACCACCAATAAGAAGGTCAACCTAGATAATCACCCATAGCTCAATGTCGTTCTTCGTATACGAGAATAATGAATAATCATAGGTTTGAACAAAACCAAATTTGATTTAAGCATCCGATAACTTCTTAAACCAACATTGTGGTGCTTGCTTAAGTCCATACATAGATTTTTAAAGCCGGCAAATTTTTTCAGGATGTGTATGATGAAAACCCAGAGGAAGCTTCATATAGACCTCTTCATCTAAATCCCCATGAAGAAAAGCATTAATTACGTCCATTTGGTACACTCCCCAATTTTTGGCAGCGACAAGACAAAGTAAAGTACGAACAGTAGTGATCTTGACGACGGGTAGAGGTGGGCAAAATATCCGCACCCGATATCTGAACCCGAACCCGATTCGAAGTAGGCAGTTCGGTTCGGGTACAGGTGTACCAAAATACCCGATCAGATGTATCCGATGAATCCAAAATTACCCAAACTACTTGTTTGGTACTGTATCCACTTCCATTTTTATCTTCTCAACTAAATCCAGAAGAAGCAAAATCAAATTAGACACAGTTGATGAGAAACTCAATTTAAATAGCGAAACCCAGAAATTTTGAGTTGAATAGAGATAACGCAGAGACAGAATTTTACATGAATCTGATCAAACAAGATGAAAAACGATCATCTTTAATAAAATCAGGAACGAAAAGAGAGATTCGATAGATTTAAGCTTATGTTACAGATGTTACCTTGTAAAGACGATGAATGAGGATTTGCGAAGAACCCAAATAGTGAATTGAAGGAGAAATTGAAATCAAATGTCGCGACTGTTTTAAGTTTAATAAAAAAGACAGATATGTCGACGTCATCAGTCGTCCCTTTCTCACTGGTCAATCTGGTCGTTGACTCGCCTAACCATAAATTGGCCTTGCTAACAAGAATCCAACAATCTTATTTGGGATTCGGGTTATTTTAGTGAATTCATATTGATTTCAACTTTTTTATTGATTTCAGGTATATTTATTTTGCTTTGGGTGAAAATACATATACCCTATCCGAACCCGAAATCTATTTTGGGTTTTGGATATAACCTGAAAACACGCATACCCGATGGAGTTTTACCCAAATCCGACGCAAAATCTAAAAATATCTAATCGGGTCTATAACTCTATACCCGATTATCCAAAAAACCTGAAATACCCGACCCGAACCCGATCGGGTACCCAAATGCCCACCCCTAACAACAGGAGCAAATGTATCACTGTAATCTTCACCTTCAACTTGTTTATTATCTTGCACAACAAGGCGAGCTTTATACCTTTCAATTGAACCATCCGCATTATACTTGGTCTTATAGACCCATTGACAACCAATCGCCACCTTATGATATGGTAAATCTACTATATCCATAGTCCAGTTAATCTCAAGAGCATCGATTTCCTTAGTCATTGCATTATTCCACACATTTATGCGTACAATGTCTTTAAAATGATTTGGTTCATCGGATGAGGTGATAGCAGCCAAGAAAGTGTGATGACCTGAAGAAAACTTGTTACCAAAAATATAATTTGTGAGAGGATATAGTGAATTACCTTGGACGGACGAGGACTGATTCGACGATGTGTAGAGAGCGTGATGGGTGTTTGTGCCGCGAACTGCGTTGTACTGGATGTAGTCTTTTAACACAACTGACGAAAACTGTTCTCATAGCCCTTTACCAAGTTTGGGCGATGGAGTTCGTTCCACTACTAGAACTGTAATAGCTGAAGGAGACAAAACTGGTTCTGGTGTGAATTACGGAGAAGAGTCTGATAAACGATTAGGAGAAAAAAAGGTTTCAGGCTCAGGTTCCTTTTCCGAGTTAAGTGGTGTGGATGGAGAAGACTCGGCAAGTACTGGAGACGAAGGAGTAGAACTTTCATCACTTCCCCTGACTTGTGAATCTGTTAGTGATGTTCTTAACTCTGCATTTAGTGGTAACACTGGAGAAGCTTCATTAGCCACTGGAGAAAAAAGAGGATCATCATCACTTTTCTCCATATCTTGTATAGCGGACGAAGATTGAGCCACAGGCGATATTAACCAATCATCATCAAATGAATCAAACGAAGATAGGTGTGGTGTAGAGACTTCGTCTTCCTTGTACGGAAAGATATCCTCACGGAAAACAACATCACGTGAATCACAAACTCATTGCACTCCATATCAAATACTTTCCACCCTTTCTTTCCAAATGGATAACCAACAAATATACATAAACGACTTCTCTCTTCAAATTTATCTTTACTTCTTGTTACTTGGTGAACATAACATGCCGAGCCAAAGACACGCAACTGTCCATAATCTGCTTTACAACCATGAAGTATCTCGTATGGAGAGCATCCTTGATGAGTAGAGGTAGGCGTGCGGTTTATCAAATATGCAGCCGTCATCACCGCTTCTTCCAAAACTTGGTAGGTAACTTGGCTTGAAACAGTAAGGTGTGAGATACATTGAGAATGTGTCTATGCTTTCTTTCAATGCGACCATTTTGCTGTAGAGTCCCAATGCAAGAGGTTTGGTGAATAATTCCATTTTCACTTCTTACTATTTTTACTGTTTTTCCAAACCGTTTTCGGCATAAGCCAAGAAATTCGTAAAAACCTTATGAACCTCTGATTTTTCAAGCATTAGGTATGTCCAAACTGCTCTTGAAATAATCATCGATAACAGTTAATAAACTGCACTGCAAGAAGAAAGAACTCTATACGGCCCCCAAATATCACACTGAATCATGGAAAAACATTCATTTGTTTTATTAAAACTCTCTGGAAAAACTTCCTTTGTTTGTTTAGCCTCAAAACACACATCACATGAATGAGGACTAACAGAAGATGATGAATTACAAAGTATAGGTAAAGCATAAAGAACTGAAAAACTCAGATGTCCCACACGCTGATGCCACAAAGCCTGATCAGAAGAGACGTCAACCCTGTGTATCTTGGCAGTCACAACATCTGTCAGATAGTACACCCCATCATGCTCTTCACCGGTTCCAATCAGAGTCCTCGAAAAACGGTCTTGTAAAACACAAATTGTATCAGAAAAAGTGGCTAAACACTTGGTTTGTTTGAAAAGTTTAGAAACTGAAAGCAATGTACAATTCAACATAGGCACATATAGAACATTAGTCAACAAGACATTGTCCGAAAGCGGAAAAACCCCCATGCTGCAAGAAAAGTTTTTGCTACCATCCGCAAATACTATAGAACAAGGTGGAATAGGCGCGACATTAGTCAAGACAGAGAGTTTCCCGGTCATGTGATGGGAATCTCCCATGTCGAGAATAACGTCACCAAATTTCATCTTACCGGAAAACTTGTTGGGTATACCATTGTTTGATTTCTCTTGAACTAGCTGAGCGAGAACTTTTCATTGTTCGGTGGTGAACTCAGGTAACGCAGAAGGATTAGAAGTTGTAGCGTGTGTTGTAGCTACATATCCTCTACCATGACCTAAGCTTGATCCACGACCACCACGGCCTTTTCCACCAGAACCACGACCACTACCACTTCGCTCGGAACACTCAGCCCACCATTTAGGAAGCCAACGATCTGCCAAAAATCCTTTTTCTTGTGACCTGTACGTTCGCAATGCGAGCAAAGAGCAGAGCGATCACGACGCGGCTGTAAGATCGATGACTCAGCTCTGTTAGCATGCTCTGTTCGGGATTGCTACTCGCGAACTCTGTTAGAACCTAGCCGGTTCTCCTCATGAATTACTTTGGAGTAAACTTCTCCAAGAGAAGGCATAGGATCAGTCCCAATGATGTTTGTACAAAGCCCACCAAAGCATGAGTCATCGAGACCCATTAGAAATTGGTGAACCCTCTCCTCATCTCTTTCTTTTGATATAGCAACCATTGCTCCACAAGTGCACAGTGGAAGAGGACACATGACCTACAGCTCTTCCCATAAGTTACAGAGACGTATGTAGTACTCAAGGATGGTCTGTCCATTTTTTTGACACGCAACAAGCTGTGCCTTGACTTGATGAACTCTAACTTTGTTACCCACCAAAAACTGTTTCTTCAATTCCTCCTAGAATTGATAGACGTCTGAGCTGAAGGTTACAATTGATTTGACTTTGGGTTAGATCAAAGCCCGAATCCAACCTATGATCATAGAGTTGACCGTCTTCCAATCTTCGAGATCGGAGCTATCACTCGGAGGCTGTCGGATTGTTCCATTGACGAACCCTGTTTTATGCTTGGCTTGAAGGGCATTCAATATCTCTGGAGACCACTCATGATAGTTAACTCCATTAAGTACCACAGGCGAGATCAAGGCACTCGGATTGTCCGAACTGGAAAACGTATAAGGCGACAGAGAAACATTCTCCACAGATGGTGGGACCACGCCGACGTTAGAAACAAAGGACTCATCTTAAATTGACATGACAAACAAAGAACAACGACAAGAACTCTTCAACTAGAAGAGAAGAAACACAAAACAAAATTTAGCTTTAGGTATGTGATCTTAGCTCTGATACCATGTAGAATTGAGTATCGAACAAGACTTGGGTTTATTCATGAACATTACATCATCCTTTATACAAGAGTTCTGACTTGATAAAATGTAAAACTTCCTAAAGACATTTGTACAATTGCCTATTCTCTAGATACACCGTCATAGGCAATATAGGAAATATGACTTCTTCATAATAAAATAACACAGAGTTTGTTGATGAGGTTCGGTTTTTTACCTACATCCCCGAAAACTTGTACAGAACCAAATCCACTAGAACACGAGTGCAGTTACATTTGCCTATGGTATTTATCACCCAACCGTGCCACCATTCTTTTCTACTAAATTTGCAACAACGGAAGATCTGTTAAGCTAATCTCTATCCAGATTGTACTTAATTGGTGTTACACAACCTAGCTACTTGTTGACTTGTCCTCAGTCACTTTATCATTTGATTGGTCGTTACACAACCCCAACAGCATTTTAGCCCATCCCCATTAGCCTATGATCAGTCTCTACTCAACTCTAAGACACATTTCAAACTGACCCCGATCTTATATTTTAGTTGTACACTAATGATCTCACCTACACGTGAATCTATAAAACAAACACTCTCTTCTCAGCTTAATTTTTTGACAGCTTCTAAGTTTTTCATCTCTCACTATAGGCTTTAAGTGTTAACGACCAAATCTCAACCCTCATTCCTATATATACTACCCGGAAAACCTGACCTATGATCTTCACGAATCTCCACAAAGGAATCAACCTTGCTCTTCAAATTTATTGTTTTCTTATGTTGTTGTAGAGAATATTTAGTGAATCTCTACAACAGCTCATGTCCTCAATCTCTTGCCTAGTCAGTTCTCGCCACCTTGACTTGTCACATCATCATCTCCAGCTTTACCATGTCAGCATCCGCATCCATGTCATCTTACATATTCATGATGTCTTGTAATGCAACTTCTCGATACAAACAGCGAGCTATGCCCAGAATCTTCATCTTCAATACAAAGAGTATTTGACTTTCTCTGTAGGTATGTTTAGCTTAGCAAGCACTCTGACAACTCTGCTTCTGCATCCTGTCAAGTTCTCTTCTTCCTGATACATGGTCTGGTACATCCTCTGTTGCATCCAGCTATAAAGACATTGTCTGATATGTATGATGGTTTAATCAAGCTTGATTGTCATGCTTTACTCCAGTTGTTGCAGTCAGCCTTAGTCTTCGAGATATATATCTTCAACTGCATATGATTCATCAAGCTTCTGACATTCTTCTGGTGTATCTTCTGATTAATTTCACTCAGCATCAATTTTATTCTTTTCTCAACTCAGCCAGCAATACTCTAACAAGTACTTGTCTTTCATCTATGCATTTAACACTGATTTTCTTCTGTTTATGACCTGACGCCTGATAATGGTACATAGCATTCATACAACGTTTCAAACTGTTGTCGTTCATTGAAAAACTGAATGATTTACAGCGAGTTTAGAAAACTGATTAGCAAAAGTAAAGTATGCATTACATTATTATTTACATCAAACTTGTGTTCCCAAAATAATTCGAATTTCCAAAAATGGTTTAATGCTTTGACCAAATATAACTAGCAAATTATCATAAATCAAAAGATGTATGTACTAGAAAAATTGAAACAATATTCAAAAATCTGATTAGATATCCCACCTAGGAGCGTTTAGGCACTTGGAAAATTCCACAATTGATATAAGATGAATATTTAAAGGGAACTGTCTGACAAGGCGATGACTTCTTCCATCCCAATTCTCACAGCATCTCGGCGATCTCCCACTGTAGAGAATCATGCAGAGGGAAATCACTATGGGAGAACCAAATTGGTAATCATGGATTGGCTAACTAAGGATTATGATTGAAAACTCGATTGTATAATGTAGATAAGATGTAAGTCAATTAATGGTTAATGAAGTGATTAGAAGTAAGTACCAAGTAAATAAACAATGTATATAATATTAAACTTTACACATTAAATTCAAAGCTTAACAAATAGAAAGTAAAACTAAAATTAAAAAAAAACATAAATTACACTTAAACAGGGAATAAATTAATTTACTAGTCTTACACATTTCAGAGAACATGCTGTGAGGTTGCCTCTCTTAAATAGTTTGTCTTTACAATAATTATTGCAACGACCGCATAATGGTCGAGAAATATTACTTTTGCGAAGAATTTGAACCTCCTCATTACGTAATTTGAAATATTGACCAGGCTTCATATATGGATCTTCACCAAATAAGCATTCATTGTGAAAAGTAGTGCAACATTCATTGCAACAATAAAACACTTTTGTGTTTCCTAAATCACGTTCACAAACCTCACACCAATCTTTTTCACATACTTCTTCCCACCACAACATTCTTAGAAAGTGTTTGTCATGTTTATACCTTGCTTTGTCTGGCAAGGTAGCACATTTGATGCATACAATAAAATCGCATTCGATACAATTTAATTGTTTACGACATTTTGTATTGCATACTAGACATATGGGTTGTTCCTTTGGATCTAAAGCTAGAAATAAAGGATGTCGATGACCTTTATAATCAAACGGTTCAGAAATTAAAGCACATCGTACATCTAGATCGAATGTGCATTCTCCTATGTGACACTCATAGACAAAGCCACAACAATAACGGTAACAAGCATTGCAGATGGCATACCCAGAAATATATCCACTCACATGTTTCAATGTAAGTGGATGAGGATGTAACGCATGTTGTATTATGCGGGGAGCATTAGCACATTTTTCATGGAGGACAAAGTCACACTTTTCACAAGAATAAGAATTACCTTCGTAGATAGGAAGACCACACGCTTCACACAACTTGCTTTCGTCATAAAGTATGCTGACCTCGAGTTGGAGATGATGATCATGAAGAAAATAAAGGATTACTCCTTTGGAGATTATATCAAATGGCCCAACATCTTGTGTTATCTCATCTTTTTCTAGTACGTCTTCAAGATCTTCTCCATCCCATACATCTTTCCCTAGTGCACATCT
Organism: Cardamine occulta; assembly: GCA_028015245.1. Taxonomy (NCBI): domain Eukaryota; kingdom Viridiplantae; phylum Streptophyta; class Magnoliopsida; order Brassicales; family Brassicaceae; genus Cardamine; species Cardamine occulta. The sequence continues at coordinate 13,073,568 of CM051369.1, forward strand.
TAAATGAACAGCATAATCACTACACTTATCGCAAGTGTATGCACCATAATTATCATTGATACTTTGACGACAAACTCCACAAAACCATTCTTTGGATGGAAGATAAGAAATGTAGGAGATACGATGGTTGTGACGTGATATCTTGATGATGCGTGGAGAATACATACAATCATTATGAGCTACGAAATTGCATCTGATACAAATATAGGTGGGATAATTTTTTCTTAACAAACCACAGACGTTGCAAGTTAAGGAAGTTTGTCTAGGAAAAAAACTGAGGTAATGGTCATGCCTTTTTGGTTGGTTTACAGTGAAAGGTATCATTTTCGTCGCACAAATTGGATGCATGAAAACCTCGCAAATGGTACAAGAATATATAAAAGCCATATATATTTTGTGTCCTACCGATCTCCCACAGCTTAAACACTTGAAATTGTGAGCATTAAGAGAATCATAGTAAAGTTGGAGAGAATGATCAGGGTGATAAGGATGTTTGATTTTAGGTGGAGCCTGGACACATTCTTTGTGGTATATTGATTCATGGTAATCACAGAAATAATAGTTTGTGCCAAAATTTGAGTCCTGGCATGCGTTGCATGTACCAATGGCATCAAATTCTTTATTGTTGCACCAAAACAAAGGGAGTACATAATGATAGAACCATGTACCATTTCTTGTAGAGAAGACGTACTCAGGGGAACTAGTGATCGGAGAATACATACGTACTGAGTCTTTTAGCACTCGTGATCTAGGACAAAAGAAAAAAGGCTGAAGAAAGTGATCATCGCTGCTGGTTGCTTCACCCGAGGAGGTTAGGCTTTGTGTTTGTGGTATGGGATCGTACTTTGGATGGTCATATACCAAAAATAGATTACCATTTGTTTCTTCTACATGAAATCCACCGGTGGAACTCATGGATTTTATATTTCTGTTAAGATCTTATAAAATTATTTGTAATAGATACAAACCTTCAAACAATTCTCCACTATAAATATGAAAATATGAGTCTACAATCACCTTCTAGTTTAACTATTGGATTCTAAACGTGTAAACTAAGTGGATTTTGTTCTTTTCTTTGTAGTGCTTATATTTTTTTCCACGCAAATAAAGAATAACTTTGTTTTCTGATGCTTCAAATTTTTAATTTGGCGATAAACTATTAAGCCAATATTTCAAGTGGAAAATAGAGAATATATCGAGACTTTGCTTATTAGCTATATACAATTTTTTATCAAATTTTAAATAAGATATTTTTAATTATTTTAATACAAAAGTTATCGTGTATTGAATAATTTTTAACAATAAATTAAAAAAATTGAGTCCAGAAGTTGCTTTCTACTTTTAATTATTTGATCCTTAACGTGTAAAAGAAGTGGATTTTGTTCTTTTCATTAGAGCTGTAGTTAGGGGAGGAATCTAGAAAAAACGTTTTTTGCATGGGGCAAAAATCAAAAAATTATAAAAGAAGCAAACCATAAAAAAAAAAAAAAAGGAATACATATGTACAGATAAAAAAGGAAATAAGAAGAGTGAATCGGCGTAATACCAAAATAATGAAAATGAATTGAGAAAATACCAAAAGAAATTTTATTTTTGCATGAGAAGAGAGAGAAACGTCAAGACACAAATTATTATTAATGAAAATATCTTTGAGACAGAGGGAGGAAAATTTCCGTGTCATCCACCCATTTTTGTTAACTGATTTTTTTGAAGGATTTACAAAAAGACGATGTGTCATATCATCTATATTATTCATATATAACATGTAAATTTAATGTATACCGATATATATATATATAACAAGATATATTAATATATCGCTGTATATATTATTAATAAATAAATATATAAAATAATGTATAAATAGGGTATATATGTGATTGACGTAAATGACCCTATTTTGATCGACATGTGTAGCGAAACAAGACTCACCACAGTCCGCTACACATGTCAATCAGAATATATGGTCATTTACATCTTTTCATCACCTTTTTTACATTTTTTAAAATTATAGAAATGCCACTCTCCACCCACTTAATTATTTACGATTTCTTTTTTATACAGTGCAAGTAATCAAATAAGAAGCATCAAACTCTAAACGTCAAGAACTATGTGGAGATGTGCAATGGTGGATTAAAGTAATTTTAAAAATAAAATGTGATATAATAGTAATGTTCCTAATTCTCCCATTCTATCACTCTACAAAACTTGAAATTTGCGATTAATTATGGAGCCCCATGATCAAGTAGCAAATATTAACATTATTAGGCCACATGATCAAGTAGCAAATATTAACATTATTAGGTCGATATATATTTTTATTTTCATATATCAGTTAAGGGATGTTTAAATTATTATTTCCAAGCAAAAATGGTAATATAGGCTAGTTTTTTTTTTTTAAGAATAAGTAGTTTTAATATTAAAGATATAATATATATATATATATAGTATATTTGATAGTCTATATTATAAAATTAGTTATTCAATATTTATCTTAAACCTGTATATTTTAGGACAGAAATCTATGTATCCGTCAAAAACTTTTCGTCATGTAGACTAGTTTTATTTTTAAGTATTTATTTAAATATAAACTTTGGGGTCCGATGAAAGCACCAAGTCTGGAGTGTCAAAAGTAAGCAGCTTTATAACATAAGCAGAAAGTTTTAAGATAGGAATGAAGATGACGTTGTGTTACTATTGTTACTATTAATAGTTTGAGTCACATATAGTATTTAATCTGCTCAACTACGTACAGGTTAACCATTAATTCATGAAGGAAAAATTAGGGATAAAAAAAAATTCAAATGCCAAAGAATCGATCTTCTTATGCCTTTTTCAAATAAATAATAAGACATTTTAATCCAATTTCTTATCCATCATAATATTTTCATACAACACTGAACGTAACTAGCTTTACACTATTTGTGATGCCGTCAACGAGTTTCCCATATAAACCGTAAATGGTATGTTTTAGCGTCTTCATTCCTTGAACTAGTTCCATCAATTCTGAAACCAGAATACGAGTTTCAAATTTACACATAAGAGTTTTGAGTATAACTGATCATTTTAGCTAAGTAGTTTTATCTTACCAAGAATAAGACGTAACCGACGATAACTTATCGAGATAACAGATCTTGCGATTATCGACTTCTCAACAAAATCTGAAATAAAGCAAAATCAAAATCTACGTTTTAGCTTCATCCTTGTAATGATGTATCCGATTCGCAAATAAATTATCCGAGATCTAGTTACCTTGTTCAGAAGTTGGTTTGTAGCCAAGCCCATATACCACATATTTGGCATAAGCGAGTAGTCTTACTCGTTGTGGAGCACCTAACTTTAAAGTGATTGATCGTATGAGTCCACTGTAATAAGAGTAAAATAAGATATTTAAGTGTGCAAAGATAGACTCTTATCCAGATTCAATTACTAGTACAGTAAAACCGAGGATCAAGGATTTTACTCTGTTCGTAGTACAGTGAGAAAGTCAGGTGGAAGAGACCCCATGAAAGTTGTTATGTCTTCCAATCTCAAAAGCTTCAGCTCTTGCTTCAGTTTTTGCCTCTCTAGTATAGACATTCCTTTTCCCAATCCTGATTTGCTATCACCAAGAAGAGGCACGAAAAAAGATAAGACAATCGTATAAATATGGTTTTGTATACATGATACACAGATACCTTTCACTAGTTCTTCCGGTAAAGATGACAGGAAAGTATCTGGCATATTCTCCAACCCCAAACCGTTTCCCTAATTCTTGTATCTTTTTTGAGTCAAGAAGAATCAAATCCTCCCACAACCGACAAAAGTCCCCTCTAAATCCATCATCCAACGTTTTACAGTTCCCGTGGTCTAGCAGAACTTTTTCATTTGACCAATAAAACATTCTATGAATAGAATATGGAACCAGTGAAAAGTAGGTAGAGAATTACAAACACAAAAGTACCTAAAGAAAAGCCATTCTCGCCTCCAGGAGATACAAGTATATTTCCAGGATGCGGATCGCCATGTATGAATCCATGAACAAATATCATTTCAGCAAAAACTTCAACCAACACTTTAGCAACCTAAAATAATAACAGAAGCATAAATTTGATGGGTCTAATGCTCGACACAGGCCAAAGTTGTATCTATAAATTGGTTTTTATAACTAGGCATGAGCATTACCAACCTTTGCTGGACTTAAGTTATTGCTTCTGAGGGATTCAACATCGTCAACCTGAAACCTAAGGAAATTTTAGTTGGTTGAACATACAAGAAATACAGTATGCATCGAGGATCTCTAAGAGTGGATAATATATACAAAATGCAATGTTAATTTACATGAGTAAAATGAAACTCAAAGAGGTCCCTGGTTTGGAAAATTTACCCTAGATTCAAAATACTGTATATTGCTTTTTGACTTAACGACACATAATGTATGTCAAGTATATATTGAATAAAATCCAGATACTGATCTTTTTTTTAACTAGAACAAGTTAAATATCTAAAATGACCAATGTGATTTCTTCGCGGTATAATCAAATTACCTTGAAACCCTTGCAGAACTGCATTATCAGGACTTGAGTGGTTGTGGACTCCTGAATATTTAATATGGATGATAATATTAAGAAAACAACATTTACTTAGATACAGTTATGAAACTTCTTCAGTCATACCCAAAACACTGTAGGAATTGTAATCATTGTGTTATGTTTAAAGTTTTTGGCAATTCTCTCTGAATTTTTTGCCTCCTGAATGAAATCTGTGGAGAAGAAAATTAAAGCATCAACTATACAAAATTTACTGAGAAAGAATGTAATGAATATAACTATAACATGTATTGTGTACATATAGAGAGCTCATTGATGTCGGCATTTTCAGTCTGAAGAATAAAACACAAACACGTGCACACAATGCAGTGCTTGGCTACAAAGTTTTAGGTTACTAACCAAGTTCCTGGGAAATTGACTTTACGAATTCATAAACTAGCCAATCAAATCTGTATTCTGGAAATATCTGCGAAGTGGAAAAAAAAAAAAAACAGAACTCTAAGAAACTATAAGCAGCTACATATGATACACAGCCTATATATAAGAATCAAAGATGCAAACACAGTTCATGTTATCAACTAACACCTTCCACAACAAAACAGGCCAAGGTCACATTCACTGCGAAAAATTAGAAGGAAGTAAAAGAATGAAGTTCCTCATAATCTAACCATGCCAAATCTTTTCACAAGGTAGCACTAAACTACTGCAGCACACAGGAATTATTATCCGCACCTCCAAAACTAAAGCCTCAGGTACTTTAATCATCAAATTTCAGTATCCTAGAACCTAGATCAGTGAGTATATGATGGAACATGTTTCTTTCCTTCCTTTTATATTCTTTGAACAGCTTGTAAGTAAAGGCATAAATATAAAGAAACAAGGAAATACATCCACCTTCGCAACTGATTTTGAAAGGAGCGACATGATCATCGTATCTAACTTCATGTTCTGCTTCATCCAGGGTATTGCACCTATTTCAACATCCAGAAAAAAATAAAAATGATGAAAACATGGTCGAGTATTGTCAGAAAGAACATAAGCAAATGAAAAATAGTCATTGTTGTGAGGAGCTAACCTTTACTGCTACTTCCTGATGATTCTTCAATACAGCATGATGTACTTGAGGAATAGATGCTGCCGCAATTGGTTCCTCATCAAAAGATAAAAATCTGAAATTTTAACTAACAAGGATGTTAAACCTTTTGCAAAAACAGAAATCAAGAGAGAAAATCTGACATTTTCAAGATTGATAGACGGCTTATGAATAATTCTAGAAGACGTACATTTCTGTTAGATTTTGACCCAAGTTGCTCATCAAAACGTGTCTTATATCTAAATTACAAGGAACTGCCTTCAGTGAGTTTTATAAGATATACAAATTGGAAACAGAACAAAAAATTAGAATCCTTTCTTCAGACTGCCTAATACATAAATCAAAACACGGATAACAGTTAAGCAAACACACATAAAGCAGCGTATGAAGCAAAGAGTACTCTTTCTGATTGATGTGTGTTTGCTTAACCGTTATCAAAGACTAAATTATAAATAGTATACACACCTGGTCCTGCAACGACGAAAGGATCAAAGAGTACTCTTTCGGAAGAAGCTTCAACGAGGCCACAAACTGACCAGCTTTTACATAGAAACCTTTATTACTTTCACACAATTTAAGAATGCGTCTAGCCGACCGTGAATGAACCTACAAAAGTTAACATATAACAATTGAACCAATAAAATATTCAAATCACAACGAATAAATCACACTACAAGTCTCATTAACCTAACTTTAATGGAACCTAAAGAAAATTTGGTGTATAAAACTCCTACAGCCATTGATAACACTACAATTCCATGAAACAAACTTTGAGAAACTTTGTATCAGTATCATTTTGCTAATCAGGAAACGTATAAATTTTCAAACCTCTGATAATCTCTGAAGATACTCGTCGGATTTTACAGGTAATTTACGCAAGCTATATTTGTAATCGGCGACGGTGAGAGTGATCTGCAAATAGAGAATTAGAGAATCGATGAATGAATTGGAATGAGAAACGGTAAATTAAAAGAGATGAGGAAAAATACGAACGGTGTAGACAGCGTAGAAGAACGGACGATGCCTTCTACAGCCGTCGCGATTTTATTGGACGGAGAGTTCTGGAAAACGGAGTCAGCGGTGGCGCCGCCAGTGATGGTAGTTAGAGCTAGGCCGTGACTGTAAAAGCAAAGATCGGCGACTTGAATCTCGCGGGAAATTTGAATTTGCGGAGAATTTACATTTTTTTTAATGGATTCTTTGAGGTTTGGGGGTTTCTGTTGCAACGGAGAAGATGACGAACTATACACTGTCAAATCGGGTCCAATCGGGTCGGATCGGATCAAATGACAAATATGATGTGTACTTAGTTAGGCTCATTAAGGGAATTGTAATGGGCCTATGCTAGCCCACGGAAAATGTAGCTAAGAGCGAGGTCATCTCATTCTCTAAACAGGTTTTAAATCTGAATGGTGAGGAAATGATAATACTAGCATATATTATTAAACTACACATTTTAATCTGATTATTTTATGTGATTTACGTGGGAATAATATTAAAGTTGAATTTTCAAAACACTTTAAACTTAACGTTTATTCGAAATGGATACTCTTTATAAAGAAATATTTTGTAGAGTAATCCAATTTTCTTCCTAACTATCATTCTATCCAATTCCTTTCAAATGAATTCAAAAACTATTATTCTCTTAAATTTTTTAAATGAAATTTTTTTAAAAAATTACTAAATAAATTGATAAAGATTTGAAGTTATTTACTGGGTTGCATGAAATCAGAAGCGGGTACGTAGAAGTAGAAGCGTATAGAAACGTAAAAGCGATTTTTTTTAAAACATTAGATATATATATATATATATATCATTAAACATTATATAATATATAAAATTATTATTAATAACATAAATTCAATGCTCATTTTTACACAATTCAACTAAAATAATTTAAAAAAATTAAAATCATCATACTCATTATAATTCTATGTTTGCAAAAAAAAATTCATCATATTCAAAATTTTTGAAATAATCTTATTCAACTAATCAAATTAATCACTTTCAATATTTCATATATGATTCGAATAATCTTTTTAAGTAAAATTCTTTATAGATAAAACACGAAATAATATGCACAATCACAAATTGATGAATTAGCTCTCGATTTTTTTCAAATACAAATAATAGCTAATAAAACGGAAGTATAGGCTTCTAAAACAGAAGTGCAAGCTTCCAACGCATTTTTAAAAGGATATTTTTGAAAGCGTCATTCTGAGAGCTTCCGAGAGCTTCTGATTCTGATTCTGATTCCGAATCGGGAAGTGGACATTGAAGAAGCTTGGTACCTACAAGTTTATCATCACTTTCTTCTAGTTTTAACCCCCAAAAAAAAAACTCTACATCCTCTGACTATTTCACATATAGCTTGATTCCTTCACATATCTCTTGGTAAGTTCTTTTTTTCCGGTTTAAGCTTTTATTATCAAATCGAAAGATAAAAAGTCATTAACAAATTATTACATAAACGGATATGTGCGCCATATACGGAAGACAATTAAAACAAACAAGTAAATTATCGATGTTTTTATCAAAGTGTTATTTGCAAATGGGTTATTTTCAGTTACATTCCTTTCCAGAAGCTGATCTTCTTATGCGAAAGTTGTGTTTAGTCTTCCTTTCTTCATAGACCTTCTACTTGCACATCGCATTACAAAAGCCATTGGTTCTGCTGAAAATTCTGAAGAGTAGACAAACTGATACCAATCATTCCATAACAATGTCATTTTAGAAAACTTTGACTTTGATGTTCTAAACAATCGATGTAACAATGGGCAGAACTTGGATAAGGTTTCCTTTAACCGATACAACCTCCTTATGATGTGTCGATGTAAATCCAAATCTGATTCTCCAGAGATGACATAAAGAGAGGAGTGAGGAACCTTACACAAAGGACTCTGTCGTTACATAGTGCACCGGAATAACATTTTATCAAAAAAAAATATTTCTTCAAGGAGAGTAATACCAATGATTTCAGGATCGAAAGCCCAAATGATATCTCCACATCGTAAGATAGAAGAACAACTATTGGTCGATATACCAAAATTTTCACCGGTATATAAGGAAATCACCAAAATCAAACATTCTACTAAGAGACATATCACGGTTACACTAAACTGACATGAAGAAATTGAAGGAACTAAACCCAAAGAAAGCACCCGTAACTGGATCACCGTGAGTGACTTTCTTGGAATGACGTGAATTGGTCTTTCTCGGTTTTAAATTTTCTACCAACAATGCATAAATCTGAATCGAAATCCGGTTAAACTTCACCATCTGTGTGATCCTGATCACAACATCCATCATCATGATGAGTGTCAAAATAGAACAGTGTAAAAGCCGCCATAAAGTTATCAAGGTCATCACCAACCAATCACCAAATGTTGAAAATTTATTTAGATAAAATATAAATTAAATGAAAGATAATAAGAAGGAGTAAGGCCGACGTCAAAGTCCACGCTGGCCGATGAAAATCGCATAAAATAAAGAAGTTAGAGAAAAGTCGTCTCCTTGGATCTTTGGGAGAGAAATCATGATATAAATACTCCTAATCATATATCAATGTGATAGTAGCATCTTCATGGATCTTCATTCCACATTTTCCTCCTGCTTGAGTGATAAAACTCTGTTAAAACTCCAAATGCACTGTGAGCATACCCATACTTCTTGGAACAAACTCTCTTGATCAGAATCATCTTCCCCTTGGAGCTCTCCAACAACTTTCATTCATACTTTTGTATTTCTTCCTCACAATCATTTCTTGACCACTTGACATGTGTTTCAACAACCACATGTGTAGCATATAGTATTCTTCAAAGAACTAGTTGATGAGTTTCAAGATAATTAGAGGATTTTAAACACAATTTAGAGGACTTTCTTTCTTTTAAGTATTGTTGATGATTTTATCACATAAAACTAATTTATTTTATTTTTAAATAACTTTTATTGAATTATAGTCTAGGTGGAAGCACTTTTGGCGTATTAGTCAAGGGTTTAAATATTTCTACACCAAGATTTCTGTTTAAAATCTATGGAATGCAGCTTCTTTAAATATTTTTACTCCAAGATTTCTGTTTAAAATCTATGGAATGCAGCTCTTGCATACTAATGGATGTAAAGTTTATCAGATGTTCAAGAGTACTGCAGAGAAAACTGTTTTGTTGAGTTGTAGTGTGGTTGTATGTACTAATGACATCATTCAGAGTTCAAGTCCGCATACTGCATGTTGTTGACCCAAAAGGCCAAAACAAAAATATTTGTTGAGTTAAATACATTTAGTTTTATAAATTTTAGTCAAACTTCTTATTAATACATTTTCCAAATTAAATGTGGATTATAGTTTTACTCAAAGTACCAATTTATGATTAAAATTTTCTAAAATAAAAATTTATGCATCGTGACTATTATTTATATGTAGTCAAGATGCATAAATACAAAAATTTTCGTTGATTTGATTTTATAAAAAAAATACAAAATAGATATTTAAAATATACGTACTTTGACCAAAATTAAAAAGTTATTGGTAAAATTTGGTATTAAAATTACATTACCTAGACCAGTTCTTATGGTAATGTAATTAGTTCATAGATCATAGTTGTGAAAAAAAAAGTCAGTAACCTATTCCAATGGTACTGAAGTTATTTAATGGATACGAGCATGGATGACTCATCTTTACGATCTTGTAGATATTTTCCATACCAATATCGTTGTCGACTTAAGAATAAATTATAAAAATCTAAAACAATAGAAAAGGTAATACAGCAAATGTAGGGTCAATATAAACGCAGCCTCGCCTCTTAATCTCTTTGCCTATTTCTTCTTCTTCTTCTTCCTCTGTTTTCTCTCCCACACTAACAAGAAACAAAGATGGTTCTTACAAGAACAGCAACGGACAATGAATCTGTCTGCACAACGTTCGGATCTCGCTATGTTCGTGCTGCACTACCCAAGTAATGAAACCAATAACCAAAAAAAAAAAAAACAAACAAACATTTTCAATTCTCTTCTTATTGTTTGATTCTTTTATTAATGATGAAATATTTTTTAAAAATAGGTATGCGATTGGTGAGAATTCAATACCAAAGGAAGCTGCGTTTCAGATAATAAAAGATGAGTTGATGCTTGATGGTAACCCAAGGCTGAACCTAGCTTCGTTTGTGACGACTTGGATGGAACCAGAGTGTGACAAACTCATCATGGACTCTATCAACAAGAACTACGTTGACATGGATGAGTACCCTGTCACTACTGAGTTCCAGGTCTCTTCGATCTCTCGATCTTTATATTTCCTAATTATTTCATCTATAATAATTAATGAGTGGTGGTAGATCTCGTTTTAGGTTTTAGTGTTTATATCAACCAAATTGTTAATCAAAATTCTAATTTGGTTTGCAATGGTTACAATTGTGGTTCCACATTTTTTTTGATTAAAGATTGTGGTTCCACATTGGGTTCATAAGAAAAATATATGACTAATTTGATGACTTAAAAAGTGATTTAATTAAATTTGGATTTTTTTTCAATATATGACAAAAAATGTCTAAACTGATTTAGAGATTTTGGTAACATATGAATCTAATTATTCCAAAGAAAACTTCTAATCAAAAATGTTTATTTGGAATTATTTATGTATATGGAATGCCTAAAAAATTAATTAATATATTTGCAAGAAGACAAATTACATTATTTATGTTTTTTTTTAAACAAGAACTACGACCCATACGTAACGAGCTTTTATTGGCCGACGTATCCAAGTTTTCAGAGG